>MDKI01004870.1:0-14389 GCA_005239505.1 Nicotiana paniculata
TGTCACTTTAATTGGAAAAACTCCCGTATCCAACCCTGTGTCGGAAAAAGGAGGTGTGACAGGTATTTTTAGGATACTTACTTCAATTACACAACATACTGATATTGTCTAGCTATAGTATTTCTTCATTTCCAGTCATTAAAAGTTAAGAATTAAACTCATTTTCAGTACTTATTTTGAACTTAAGTTTATGCAAATGCCTCTAGACTTTTCTTCTCCATTCTAATGTGTTAAAACGAAGCTTTTATTATGTCGATCTAATTTTGCACAGCACGTAAAACACGTGCATTTTTCTCTTCTGGAAAAAAGAATACTCATGCTTGATGTTGGTGATAGCAACCTTATCTTTTATTTCTCTTTTTCTAATTTTTCCTTGCTTTCTAACTTAGTGACACTTTTGTTTTGAGATACCGTTATGGAGTCGCCTTTGGTTCGGACTTCGGAGCATTTTACCCCTCAATGTGAAATATTCTTACACGAATCCAAATTTAGTCAGGCCCCAATGTGGGTACTGTCGTACCAGACACCTGGTGGGAAACAAAAAAAACCTTTTCTTTTTACTCAAATCTAATATTTTTTAACGGGCGCAAGGAGGGCCAAACTGAAGAGTGTTAGGAGAGGAACTAAAAGTTTGCACATAAAAATTAGGATAAAAATATTTTTAGTGTTTTCGAAGATGATAGTAAATTCGCACTTTGGACGAAAAAGAAGAATAAGCTTTTATGCTTCTGAAAATTTGTATCATGCTGGAAGAAAAGATGATAAAAAGAATATTCAAGAAACTAGCACGGAGAAATAAAAACGATCAAAAAACTGAATGAAAGAAGGAAAAAATGGGGGATAAAAGGAAATAGATGAAGAAAGGAAAGAGACGAAGATTTTGCTAATTTAACCCTTTGCAAGAACTATATAGAATTTTTATGAATATAAAATAAAAACATTTAGAAAGATATGTTATAAATATGTTAAAACATTTGGAAAGATATGTTATAAATATGTTTATTAACTTACAAATTTTAAAAATACTACCTCAATTCAATTTTTATGTAGCAGGATTCGAAGTAAGAAGGTTAAACTATTTAAACTTTGGTGTAAATTTGATCATAAATTCTTTAATATTTTAAAATTAAATTTACGTGACATAATATTAAATATAACATGATCGAAATCATTATATATTTTTATTATAATTCTTCAAACAGTCATCAAATTAACACTAATTAAAAAAATTATATTTTCTTTTAGAGCTATTGGAATGAACAACTAGGTCATATAGTTTATAGGGAAAAAATAAATAATTAAGTAGCAATGTAAGGTTTAAAACTGACTAATACTGAATTTGTATTTTACAACCAATAACTTATTATGTATACAAAAAACTATAGAGGGTCATTTATTGGAATATAAGAAAAATAAAAATAACAATAAATGTCAACTTATTTTGAATACTTATTATTTCATTCTTATTTCTTCTATTTTGAGTTGTAACCAAGTTAATTTTTAATACTATATTATAATTGATTCAACTTTATTTTCTAATTTCTTTCATCATCGGTGGTCTTTTTTATTGATATATATTTATTTAAGCCAAGATTTTGTCAAGCCGAAGATAGTTTTACTTTATGATGGAATTTGAAAAATAATTAAATTAATTTTTTGTTGCTAATTGGCTATTTCAAATACTTAGTTATTTATCTTCATCAATAAAAGATATAAATTATATTTTATTGATTTATATTCTTAATATTAGCTCATACCAAATTTTAATCTTCGATTATAATTATATTTTATCGAATAAAAATTCTTTTGTCAAATTGTAAGGAAATTAAATGAGTGGAAAATAGTTTTGTATATATTAAAGTATTTTAGTTTAGAAAAGAGTTTCACCTAAATCAAAACATAAAAAAAGTTACTCCATCATCTTCCAAGAACGTTGTGCGTCCTCTTTCTTTTTTGATTGAATTCTTGGTATCGGTCCAAAGGGATAAACTTCTAAATACCAAGTGGTTACGTCATATTTGGTTAGTATTTTTAATTCTTTCCTTTTCTTGCCATTTATATATAATTTAAGTGTAGAAATTTATATAAAATAAAATATTAATATTTTTGAAGTTCTAAATATTAAATTTTTCTACGTAATCCAAACAAGGTAGAATGTAATATATATATATATATATATATATATATATAATTTAGTTGATTTTGTAGTTCTAAATATTAGGATAATAATTAAATGAGTATTCCTTCATATAAGAAAAACAATTAAATGAGTATTCTTACATATTAGGAAAGTAACTAAATTACTATTTTATCCAATGTAAACTCTATGTTTAAAGGGTAAAAAAGGCGAACGACATCTCTCTAAAGGCCTTCGTGCTTTTAATATAATATAGATAGATATAGATAGATAAAGCGAGCACACTTGGACTTCATTTTTCCTTCACATTCACAACATATATGAGGATAAGGAATATAAGAAATTGCGAAGTAATCATGTTGTAGCTAGAAGTGTACAAAGGAAACCGATAAATCGCACCAAACTGATCACCCAAGTCAAACCGAGAAGAAAAACCTGACTATGGTTCGATTTGAGTTAGTTTGGTGTTGGAAAAAAATCTGACCATAATTGATTTGATTTGGTTTTAACTAAAAAAAAGTCAAATCGAAGCCAAATCAACCCCGCATTACATGTATAAAAATTTTAAATTTATTTAATACATAAAAATACTTTTTGTAATGTAATTTATAATTATTTCTTAAACTTTTTCATAGTTTATCTTCTAAACCAAAATCATATCATTACTAATACTAACAAAAGACATTCAATTCAATACTAAGAATTACAATGTGTTGGATATCTATTTTTTAGTTTTGCAATGATTTAGATAAAAACGCATAACCTATTTTTATTTTTTCTTTAGTGTTTAATCATGTAATTAATAGTATTTATTCGTCATACTTATTTTAGAATGATTAGTAATTTTAGATTATGTTCATTTTTATAATGGCTTATTAGTTAGCAATATTTAATTTGTACGATTTTATTATCTCTATTTTTGAATATTTTAGGATAATACCACAACACATCTCATATTTTGAATTATTTTATTGAGAAACACCTTATATAGTTGTATCTTAATAGGATTAAAGAA
Organism: Nicotiana paniculata; assembly: GCA_005239505.1. Classification (NCBI taxonomy): domain Eukaryota; kingdom Viridiplantae; phylum Streptophyta; class Magnoliopsida; order Solanales; family Solanaceae; genus Nicotiana; species Nicotiana paniculata. Next base: position 3,153 of record MDKI01004870.1, read on the forward strand.
ATATTTGGGGCAAAAGTTGTATGTTTTGTGCTATGAAGACTTTACCGGCGAAAAATCAGAAAAAACCGAAAATCTGAGAAAACCCAAAATTGAAAAATCTAACTTTCGTTGGTTTGGTTTGGTCTTTAGATTTAAAAACTCGACATAATTGGTTTGGTTTGGTAATTAAAAACCCGAACCAACCCGACCTATGTACACCCATAGTTGTAGTGATTTGAGATATGCATTAATATATATATATATATTTGGCTGTAAACCTAGTTATTATTGTAAATTTACTTAAGATCGTTGTAGAAGGGGAGTTTTGTCATAACTGGTAAAGTTGTCGCCATGTGACCAAAAGGACATGAATTCAAGTCGTGAAAACACCCTCTTACAAAGATGCAAGATAAGACTGCGCACAATAGACCCTTAGGTCCAACCCTTCCCCGAACCCACGCATAGAGGGAGCTTAGTGTACCTGGCTAACGTTTCTTTCTTTCTTTTTTAACTTGAGATCGTTGTAGGAACCCATAAACTTCAAATCATGAATCTACATTTTTTAGTGGCCTCATTTTTCTTCTTTTTTTCCCCTACAAACCCCACTCCCACTGTTCTCCTTTGAACCTTACAAAGGAAATAGGACAATTCTAGTAGTCCAAATAAAAAGCTAAAATCTGCATGGGGAAAAATGTATTCAAGGTAAGAGACAGAAGTGGATGAAGATTGAAGATACAGGATACTTACTTTTGCATGCATATTGACATCAACTCTTGTTTGAGAGGTACAAAAATCCCCAGGGCCTTGGGGGAAGGGACGGGATCGAGAACTTAGAAGATCACAAAATAATTCCAAAGCCATGCCGAGAATTCACAAGATGTTCCACTGCTAGGGGCTTGCTTCCATGTATTATAAAATGCAGTGCATAATATCAATCTTCACCATGACATACTTTATAGACATGTTTCAGTGTATGTCTTCGCAAAAAAGTACTGTAATAGCCTGCAGGTGCATCACTTCTAGCTGGATTCAGCCACCCGCGAAAGAAACTCAGCGTCTTTCCAAGGTATGAATGATTCCTTGTTGGTGAGATTCTAGCAACCACCAAATGAGAAGATACAATGCCTTAAAAATACGGTGCTCTATTTAGCAGGCAATAAATAGAGCATAGTGACAAATCAGGTTGCTAACAAAATCATATGATGGTTACAATGATTATTGAAATTCAAGCATGGGATTCATATTGTTGATCGCTCATTCTGAAACTACTTTTACTAGTCAAGTGGGATCAACACTCACGGAACACATAATCCTTATATTCAACCAGTGTATGAATACAATAATTTCAATTCTTCTGAAGCTTCAGCGGGACGAAGTTGTCAATTATCCAGATTTTCTGATCACGTGAATCACTTGAAAGTTTAAACATAGGTCACTGGAGAGCTAGGACAAGATGCAAAAGGGCAATGGTGTTTTGTCTTCTCATATTAACACATTGGATGTCTCTCTGAAATTAGTTCTAATTATTTATAATAAGGAAAAATCATGTAATTATAAGTTACTGAAACTGAAGATTTGAGAAAGAAATAATCTAGGATGATGAAGCTGGCATTGGCTACAAAAGCACAACAACATGGTAAGTCTTATGTTTTTTGCTAGTTCTGAATTTGTCATCAATTTAATCATTACCTAAAAAAAGGGCATCCCCGTGCACTAAGCTCCCACTATGCGCGAGGTTCGGGAAGGGCCGGACCAAAAGGATCTACCTTATCCTGCATTTCTGCAAGAAGTTGTTTCCACGGCTCGAACCTTTGACCCTCCTGGTCACATGGTAGTAACTTTACCAGTTACGCCAAGGCTCCCCTTCAGTTTAATCATTACCTAGTTTAGTGAAAATGCATAGGAAACTAGCCCAAACAAGAGTTTAAACTGAACCACTGTTACTTTTCATAAGGTGAGGCAATTAGGTACTTGCTGATTTCATCCACCTCATCATTCGTTTGTTAATAAAAGTATTACAATGTTAGTAACCTTTTTTCTCCAGAATTCAAATTCTAACTAGCAACTTTAAGGTCTCGAGATAGCGTTAAACCTTGTATCTAAACATACATCCATATAACAGTATCTTTTGACCAACAACCTTCTTTCATTGATTAGAAACAGATAGGTGTAAGTATATCAAGAACCCAATCCAAAAGGAAAACATCAATGTATTCTTCACTATTGTGCTGAGATGAACCACTCACCTGTAACCAAAAGAAAAAGCCACGCAAGATCTTCAACTTTTTCCTATTATCATTATCAACTTCTTTAAGTCTTTTTTGAAGGTCTGCAAGTATAATTTGAAACATGTACTATCATGTAATGACGGTATAGTGAAATTAAAGTAAAATTAAGGAAGCACAAAGTTTGAATGACTTCATAGTGCCGAAACTGCAGAGAATTCAGAGAGAAAGAGCCCACAAAAGTAAGATGAAGGTGAAGATTGGCATTGATCTGAATACATCAAATTGCAAAAGTAAGAAAAGGAAAATCTTCTACATCAGTTAATATTTCCAGCAATCGGCAATACCCAAATATCCCAAACAATCCAAGAACAACTAGCTTTCAACAAAGAGCTCCCATTGTTTCAATAGGCAAACTGTTAGGCAAAACATGGATTTTTGTAGTTGAAGGAACAATGGAACACAATTTACAATATAATCTGGTTTCCTTTGTCACTCAACTAGAAATGAGCTGCTGTTTCTATGCCATTGGGTTCCAATTCCCAAGAGAAAAGAAGAGAAGGGTTAGTTCTTGATGGACATACAAGAAACAATAATTTTGTATTGTTGTTCTATTAATGCTAGAATTTCAATCCTTTTATCAAAACTAAAAATGCAAGAAGTTCAATATGTGGTGCACTAGTTGCAAATGGTTAACCTACCATATAGCCTGGAAGTGATACCCTAGATGGTAAGCTTCTTTATAAAATGTAGGATACAGATTATTTCTGAATTTTAAAATGGAATTAAATTGAAAAGATTTCATTGCAGGACGACTTCCAAAGTACAAAATAACATTGTTCCATTTCCTTTCTCTTGATGGTAAGATTGTTCCAAAAATATAATCAGGACACAAATTTTAATAGATTTCTCGACAAAAACAAAGTGGAGCATTATAACAATATTTAAAAGCTCGCGAAGCATGACATTTATTGTTCATGGGTGTATAAAATTTGGAGAAAGATAATAAGTATTTGAATTTCACTCACATCTAGATTTTGTTATAGCCTTTTTCTTTTTGCCACCATTAAGCTTCCTTAGCATGGTGCATATCAATGACCTAGAAGTTTTCCAGCTTGACGGACGCTGGCTTCAAACGTAATATAGGGTTAAATATTTTCATATCTTTCTTGAAGATGTATTGAGGAAAGAGGATCTCACTCTAGGAAAAGTACAAAACTTTGTGAGAAACTAACAATCCGGACAACTACAGTTGAAAAAGGATTCTTAGTTTCTTACAGTTCATAATTCAGAATTTTCACTATTTCTTTTCCTCTCCGTATTCATTCACAAGTGTACTCAGTACTGTCCTACACTTCACCGTTGACCTCAAATTTGGAATGTTGTAAAAACATCCCATAGAAAAGTATGAAACAATACTAAAAACATATTGTACACCTTCCCTGGAGCAACTAGTCAATAATCAACCTAATTATGCTATGGTCTATGGGTGGTATAAATGAAAAGAATTCCGTAAAATCTTACAGCTAACCTATTCTTTTAATGCCACATCTCTTTAGATTGGTCATCCTTTGCACTAATGTGACATCTTAAAACATTTTGTACTATTCTTTTGCATTGCCAGCATACCTTACAGAAACTAGCAAGACATCCAAAGATGAAACAAGGGACAGCAAAATGTAAAGTGTTTTAAGAAATTACTCCAAGCAATTTGAGTTCAAGGACAGATATTATCCAAATATTTACTAATGTTTGAGAGGGTATTAATTCACCTGAACAGCAGGTTATGTTAGACATATGCAACAGAAACCACGCGAGGTGCAGTGCTATCGAAACTTTGAAAATACTGGAAATCATACTATCGAGACGATGAAAAGCCAACTTACAGGATGTTGATCTTACCTGCATGGTGATCCAGATATGACTTTCCCATTTTCTGTGTCTCATAAAACTTCATTTTCCCATTACGCAAGTCCATATGCTTTAGCACTGGTTTTTTAGCATTGATATCAGTCCATAGCTCTTCAAACTCATTTGGATTGTAAGGCTTCTTCAGAAGATCCATGACTTTCTGCCTGAACTTAGACCGCATATTTATCTGTGGATATGTACCCTGATCTTAGCATTCAATGAAGCTCATATAAACACAAGTATCATGAGGAACTATTTCCAGAAACTTGAAACCAAGCAGGTAAAGGCAAAAGAGAAAATAGGGAGGAGAAACAAAGGTCGGAAGAACATACTCTCGTGGTGTTTTCTTAAAGAAGCTGTAAGGTTAAAGCTTCCTACCTTGTTGAGCATACCACCATTGTCATAAAGGATTTCAATGTCATCTTCAACGGCTTCGTATTCAATAACGGTACCGCTTCTTAACGAGGCTTTCAAGCCCCAATTCTTGCATTGAAGATTCCCCAAGAGTAACCTATAATCTTCATCTACATCAGATACTTCTTCTTTGCCTTTGATATTAACTGGTTTACTCCCTTTTTCCATCATCTGCTCCTCACCTGACTTTTTCTTAGTCTTGGATTTTCCCTGCTTCTTGGATGCACCATGTTTCCCCGTGCTAAGCTTCTGGCTCACGATCCCAATTTTCCTCTGAGAAATAGGATCGACAGGCTCAAATATCGCATCCATGTCTCCCATGGATCTATTGCTACTGAGCAAGTTTTTCTCATCCACAGCATCCTTTTGCATCTCCATATCCTTCTGTTTTTCTCGATGCAAACATTCACACCCATGATTACAACCACACTCTTTCTCATACTTTATGAACACAGGAAACCCATCCTCTGAATCAACTTTAAGCACATATGACTTTCCATCTGGCTTAGCATTAGCCAAAAACATCTTGTACTGCGGGTCAGCTTCATCCTCATCCTCAACCGCATCAGTGCTGCCATCATTTCCATGTTCATTTGTGTATGACTGAGAATTTATATCATAGTTGTAGAGAAACTTTAAAAACTCGACATAATCTTCATCAACATTCTGTGATCTTGAAAGATGTTGCATTAGACGAATATTACCACTAATCCCTAATTTCGGTTGTCCACTCGAATACTCTGCCGAGACACCACAGCTCCTCAATCCTGGCCGCCCCATTATTAATGGAATTCAGTTCCAACAAACGAACAGCCCAGAACAACAAAAACCACTGCTATTTCACCCCAATTCCCCTCATAATTCATAGACAAAGAGATTCATTGAACTTCATAAATTTCACCATCTATGCGAAGTGCAAGTATTCTGCTGAAAATCCAACCATTAGTAAGCAAAAGGAATAATCAATGTCGATAAAAAACAAACCATAAAAAAGCGAAAGGAATATAATCAATGGCCATGGATTCAAAAGACGTGACATGAAAAAATTAGAATTCAAGAACTCGTGTGTATACATACACATACATATTTATATGCGTGTATGTCTGTACTTAAAAAGACTCTTCATTGCCTTGTCATACCAGCGCCAGATGGGTATGACGTGGGTATCGGGACTCTTTACTGATACTTCCAAATAGATTACAAACTCTTTAAAAGTTGAACATGCTCGTACTACTCCCTTCGTTTCAGTTTATTAAATCTTTTCGCTTTTGGAAAGTCAATTTGACTAATCTTTGAAGCAAAAGCGGATTAGACTAAGCCGATATTTTAAAGTTAAAATTCAAAAACTATATGAGAAGTACTATAAGTTGCAAGTCGATACGATGAAAAAATGCGTTCCAAAATATTGGTCAAAGTTTGAATCTTGAAAAGTGAAAAGGTTCACATAAACTAGAAGGATACATGGTTCTGAACCCTGGTATACCATAGTTTTTACCCACTTTATTAACCACACGCAAATTCGTCTAAATACTTCAAAAAGCATTTTATCCCAGGTTCACACACCCAAACGACGAATAAAGAACTAGAATCCAAGAACAAACGGGAAAAAAAGGCTGTGCTCTCTTATGTCACAAAGACTCTAAAATTAATTATTACTCCTATCTGTAATCCACCCTACCCTTCCATTACTCTGGAGGGGCTTCCATCAACCCCTTGAAACAAAAGCAACACACCATACGCATAATTTATAGAAATACAAAAAATTATAACTTATTTTTTTTACCACAAAAATAAAAAATCTTTATTTTTGTCCTTGTTAAACTTGCTTTCCAATCAAAATGCATCACATAAATTGAAGAATGGGACGGAGGGAGGGAGTACGTAGTTGGGAGTTGAAGGGGCGAGGGAAGGAAATATGAAGATTGGAGTCTTCCACCAAAGCTAGATGAGCTTTCCAATATATGTATGTCATTTGGCAAACACAAACACACACACACATTCACTCGAGAAAGAAATAAACACCAAAAACAAAGGGGGCGAAACTTACAGTGAAAGCAAGGAGAGAAAAGAGAAACAAAACCCCCACAAAATCTCTCGTGTTGAATGGCACCTTGGACAAAATCACTAGTCATTCCATTGTACTTCAATATTTTGAAATTAATTAGAAACTCCTTAATAGTAAAGCTAAACATCTCCTCTAAATCTTGCCTGAAGTACAAGTAGAAGAATGAAAAAGATAACAACCCAATTAATGACTACTGTGCTATCAACAAGCCGTCTTTTGCTCCTACTTCCCTTTTAATTTCTTTCTGTTATATAATTTCTCTCACCGAATTAATGTATTATCTTATGTTTTGAATGATCTCTTTTTATTGGTTAAATTCTATAGATACACTTGTAAAAATATATATGAATAGTTTTATTTGATAAAAGTAAAAAAGTGAGGAGATAGAGAGCAAAATGAACACGGGAGAACAATATGAAGCGTTTCTAGGTTATTCGACAATTGATATAGTTCTATTGCAGTAAAAAGAAATAAGTAGAAATTTAGATTTAATCGTAAGCCCATCACATTAGAATTGAAAGTAACAACCTAACAAGGCAACAAATATTTATTAAGCCAAGGCAAAATAGTTTTGCATCATAGAAACACCATCTATATATATATCTATATCTATACCTATATCTATATTTATATATAAATATAAAGCTAGGAATGGAAAAGGTGATGTGGCATGCTTCTCTAATCAGTATGAGAATTTATCCTTTTTCTCATAATTTTGAAATTTTTCCTTATTTTCTGACATAAAAACTGCAAAAAGAAATCTTTGTACTCATTATTATTTCATTTATTTCTTTCACCAAAGTCCATTTCTTTCTTCTTTCTTCCGTTTTCTTTATCCTTGTTATGAAATAATAAAAGAACAAGAATAATAGAGGAAATTTTTATTGAATTTTGGGATGAATTACAATGGAAGAGGACCTCTCTATTTATAGGGAAAGAGTGACTTAGCCACCAAGTAACAAACTTTAGAATCTCTGTAAAATATAGACATTCACCATCAATAGAATTCTATTTATAACACTCCCCCTTGAATGTTTATTCTACAAATAATGTGCCTCATTAAAACCTTAACTAAAATAAAACCCAATGGGAAAAAAAGTCTAGAAAAGGAAAAGGAGTACACGTGTTTAGAAATGCGCCTTTTGGTTGTCTCGTTAAAAACCTCGCAAGGACAACCCAGTGGGACAAAATCTTGTAAGGAAAAAAGAGTGCAACGCGCATTAACTCCCCCTGATGAGAGCATCAATTCACATCCTTGAGCATTCGCATTCCAATCTTGTGTATTAGCTTCTTGAAGGTTGACGTTGGTAGAGATTTGTGAACAAATCAGCCATATTATCACTTGAACGAATCAGTTATACACTAATATCACCATTCTTTTGAAGACCATGTGTGAAGAATAACTTTGGTGAAATATGCTTTGTCCTATCTCCTTTTATGAATCCTCCCTTCAATTGTGCTATGCATGCTGCATTGTCTTCATACAAAATCGTGGGTAGTTTGTCACACTTTAAACCACATTTGTCTCGAATAAGATGTATTATAGACCTCAACCACACGCATTCTCGACTTGCTTCATGAATAGCAATTATCTCTGCATGATTAGATGAAGTAGCCACGATCGATTGCTTAGTTGATCGCCAAGATATGGCAGTGCCTCCACAGGTAAACACATAACCTGTTTGAGATCGGGCCTTGTGTGGATCAGATAAATACCCAGCATCGGCATAACCAGCAAGATCAGGACTGCAATTATTGCCATAAAATAAGCCCATGTCGGTAGTTCCTTTTAGATACCGCAATACGTGTTTGATTCCATTCCAATGTCTCATTGTAGGAGCAGAGCTATACCTTGCTAAGACATTGACTGAAAAAGTTATGTCAGGCCTTGTAGTATTGGCAAGATACATAAGTGCACCAACTGCATTAAGATATGGTACTTCAGGACCAAGTAGCTCTTCGTTCTCTTCTCGAGGTCGGAATGGATCCTTATTCACATCAAGTGATCGAACAACCATCGGAGTACTTAATGGATGTGCTCCATCCATGTAAAACTGTTCCAGTATCTTTTCTATGTAGGTAGATTGATGCACAAAGATCCTGTTTGCCAAATGTTCAATTTGCAAACCAAGACATAACTTTGTCTTTCCGAGATCTTTTATCTCGAATTCTTTCTTTAAATAACCAATTATCTTTTGGAGTTCTATAGGAGTTTCAATAAGGTTTATGTCAACAACATATACAAAAAGTACAACAAATTCCGATGTTGTTTTCTTTATAAAAACACATGGACAAATGGCATCATTTATATAACCTTCCTTTAATAAGTACTCACTAAGACGATTATACCACATACGTCCTGATTGCTTTAGACCATACAAAGATCTTTGCAATTTGATTGAAAATATTTCCCGGGACTTTGAATTATGTGCGTTAGGCATTTTTAATCCCTCAGAAATTTTCATGTATATCTCATTATCAAGTGATCCATAAAGGTAGGCGGTACCCACATCCATTAAATGCATGTTAAGCTTTTCATGAACAGCAAAACTAATGAGATAACGGAACGTTATAGCATCCATAACGGGTGAATATGTCTCTTCATAATCGACACCAGGCCTTTGTGAAAATCCTTGTGCAACAAGGCGTGCCTTATATCTTTGTACCTCATTTTTCTCATTCCTCTTGCGTACAAAGACCCATTTATAGCCAACAGGCTTAACACCATTAGGTGTTTGGACTACAGGCCCAAAAACTTCACGTTTCGCAAGTGAATTCAACTCTGATTGGATTGCTTCTTGCCATTTTAGCCAATCATATCTTTATCGACATTCTCCAATAGATTGAGGTTCAATATCCTCACTATCTTGCATAATGCTAGATGCAACATTATATGCAAAGACATAATCCACCACTATATTCACTCGATTCAAAGTTTTCTCAATATCGATTGGATTTATTGGTAGTTCCTTATTATCTTGGGTCTCGGGCTCAATGATTTCTTCATGAATCTCATAATTTATTAAATCGTGGATTTCTTCATGAGATTATTTCGTAGTTTCATTTTGATCATTTATTTTTCTTTTTCTAGGAATTCGATCCTTAGAACCCAATGGTCTGCCACGTTTTAGGCGTGCTTTTGACTCATTAGCTATGACACTAGAAGATTGTCCAATAGGGAAATCAATACGGATTGGAACATTCTCAGCAGGGATATGTGATTTTGTTATCCTTTTCAAATCCGTAAATGTGTCTGGCATTATTTGCTATTCTTTGAAAATGAATAATCTTTTGCACCTCTTTTTCACAAATAGAGGTATGTGGATCAAAATGAGATAATGATGGATTTTTTCACAAAATTTTTCGTTTGGTTTCACCAATTTCTCCCCCTAATTTTGGGAAAAGTGTTCATCAAATCGACAGTCTGCAAATCGAGCAGTGAATAAATCCCCCGTTAACGTTTCAAGATAGCGAATAATGGAGGGCGATTCAAACCCAACATATATTCCTAACCTTCTTTGGGGACCCATTTTGGTGTGATATAGCGGTGCTACAGGCACATATACTGCGCATCCAAAAAAATTTAAATGGGATATATTAGGTTCATGACCCAAAACTAATTGCAACGGGGAATATTTATGATAATTTGTCGGTCTGAGACGAACTAGCATTGATGCATGTAAAATGGCGTGACCCCAAACAGAAGTGGGCAGCCTCATTTTCATGAGTAACGGTCTTGCTATCAATTGCAGACGTTTAATTAAAGACTTAGCAAGGCCGTTTTGAGTGTGAACATGAGCTATAAGATGTTCCACTTTTATCCCAATTGATAAGAAATAATCATTAAATGCTTGGGATGAAAACTCAGCAGCATTATCAAGTCTAATAGACTTAATTGGATTATCGGGAAATTGCGCCCGTAATCAAATTATTTGTGCCATTAATTTTGCAAATGCGAGGTTGCGAGATGACAATAGACACACATGAGACCATCTAGAGGATGCATATATTAAGACCATAAAATATCTAAATGACCCACTAAGGGGATGAATATGTCCACAAATGTCCCCTTGTATATGTTCCAAAAATGCTGGGGACTCAATCCCAACCTTTGTTGGTGATGGTCTTATAATTAACTTGCCTTGATAACAAGAAGTGCAAGAAAATTCATTATTTAAAAGAATCTTTAAATTCTTTAATGGATGCCCATTTGAGTTTTCTATAATTCGTCTCATCATAATTGATCCAGGGTGTCCCAATCGATCATGCCAAAGTACAAAAGTATTGGAATCAGTAACCTTATGGTTTACAATAGAATGTGCTTCAATTGCACTAATTCTTGTCCAATACAGGCCACAAGATAAAGATGGGAACTTCTCAATAACCCTCTTTTGGTCGGAGACATTCTTGGTAATGATGAGAGATTCAAGATTATTCTCATCTATTATCTCAACATGATATCCATTTCGGCGGATATCTTTAAAACTCAACAAGTTCCTTTTGGACTTGGAGGAGAATATTGCATTCTCTATGATAAGTATTGCTCCCTTAGGCAGAGTTATAGTAGCTCTTCCAGAGCATTCAATTAATTTACTACTACCAGAAATTGTAGTAACATCTGCCTTATACATACTTAAATGAGA
>ML310785.1:0-28104 GCA_005239505.1 Nicotiana paniculata
AATGGGAATGAATCTTTGGGGCATGCTTTATTTAAGTCAGTATAATCTACGCATACTCTCCATAATTCCATTCTTTTTAGGTACTACCACAGTGTTAGCTAGCCAGTTAGGGTATGTTACCTCTCGTATTGAACCAATCTTTAAGAGTTTATGTACCTCTTCGTCAATCACTTCGTTCTTGAATGGTCCTTGGTTTCCTTTATTCTGCTTAACAGGTACGAAGGATGGATCTTCATTTAGCTTATGAGTCATTACCTCTAGCGGGATACCTGGTATATCTGAGTGGGACCACGCAAAGAAATCTGCATTAGTCTTTAAATAATTAATTAACTTACCTCTTTGACCGAAACTCAACCTCGTGCCTATGTACACTTTCTGTCAGGCTTTTGTTCAGACAATGGAACAGCTTCGAGCTCTTCCGTAGTTGTTTTGCTGTTCTCATTCTCCTCCGATTCATAAATGACGTCCGGTCTGGAATCTACATTCGTGTGGTCCAATGCCTCTTCCGTGGTGACTTGATTCACTTTCTCGTAAGTATTCTTTCGTACCTGTTTCAGCAGTAATACCTTCCGTATCTATTTGGGTTGTAATTTCTTCCGTGCCTGTTTAGGTTGTGTCACCTGCTTGGGAGATTTCCTTATCCTTTGATTCTTTCACCTCTACTTTTTTGTTGTAGTGTACCACGGAATTTATATTTTTCGCGGTTTGCTGATCGCCTCTAATTTGCTGAATCCCCCATTCAGAGGGGAATTTTATTACCTGATGCAAGGTGGAGGGTATTTCTTTCATGTCGTGGATCCATGGCCTTCCCACGATTACGTNACGACTCTTAGCAAAATGATATTGACTAAACTACCTGGATCAATCAACACCTCTTTTTTACGTTAGTGTCATGAATAAGTAAAGATATTACCAGAGCATCGTTGTGAGGAAGCATTAATCTGCCGATATCTGCATCATCGAAGGTTATATCGTCTGCTTACAGATTTTCACGAACCCGCTTTCCGTGTCTAATTGTGAACTTCGTGGTCGTTTTTCAGACCACTCTGTTTACTTCTTCTCCTCCGTGTATCACATTGACGGTTCGTTTTGGAGATGTAGGTTTTGGGGGCTCCTGCCTGTTCTTCATGTATGCATGTTTACCTTTTTCAATAAACAATTCTATCAAATAGCCCTGTTTCAATAATTGTTCTACCTCACCTTGCAAAAATCTGCAATCTGCAGTACTGTGCCCATGATCATTATGGAATTCACACCAGAGATCTGGGTTCCTCTTATTCGGGTTCGACCTCATCTCTTTGGGCCATCGAACCTTATCACCCAAATTTCTTAACACTGAAATTAGTTCGGAGGTACTTACATTAAAGGTGTGATCCCCAATTCGCGCATTACCTCTAGTTCGTTGATCTTGATCCCTTCTGGATCTAGATGAGGACGAGCCCGTATCTCTGCTTGGTGGTCTAAAATATGACCTGGTGTTTTCGAACCTGGGACGAGTTTCACGTCCCGATGGTCCCAAGTAAGGATCGTACCTGTTTTTACCTAATCTCATGTCTGATTCTGAACGTCTGGATCTGGTATAATATTCCTCTTTTGGACGAGCAATGGTATCTTATTCTATTCGAAGTTTAGTATTATACATATTATAAACATCGTTCCACGTTGTAGCTGGGAATTCTCTCAAGCTTTCCTCGAGTCTTCTCGTAGCTTTTGAGATTGTTTCATTTAGATTACTTGCAAATGCCATGGCTTCCCAATTATCAAGCACCCTTGGTAGTTGCATTCTTTCTCGTTGGAACCTGTCTACACATTCACGAAGTAGTTCCGTGTCTCCTTGTTTTATTTTAAAGATGTCATCCATCCTTTTCTCAACTTTTTGCCGGAGTGTGCCTTTATGAAAGAATCTACAAGCTCAGCAAAAGAATCAATAGAGTTTTCAGGGAGAAGAGAATACCAGGTTAGCGCCCCTTGGGTAAGTGTTTCTCCAAACTTTTTAATTAGGACCGGCTCAATTTCTTGTTTCGTTAAGTCGTTTCCCTTCACTCCGGTGGTAAAAGCAGTCACATGGTCGCGTGGGTCGATTGTCCCATCATACTTAGGTACGTCAGGCATTTTAAACTTCTTTGGAATGGGTACGGGTGTTGAGCTTGGTTTCCAAGGTTGTTGAGAATATCTATCAACGTTAATGCCTTTGATAACAGGTGGAACTCCAGGAATTTGTTCGATTCGATCGTTTTGTTCCTTCACCTGTTTTTGGAAAGTTAGTAATAAAGTCTATAATTTAGAGTTATTAGATATACCTGGTCTCGCTTCGAGTGATTCATTAGGAGTATCTCCCCTTCCTGAGTTTGCCAACCCAGATTGAGTATTTTCCATGGTGATGGTATTATTGGGAGGTGGTGTCAGTGGTGCAGGTAATGCTGCCGGTAATCCCCTCGCAAATTCTTGCAAATCTTGGCTCACATACTCTGCAATCATTTGATTTACCCGATCTTGTTCCACCGTTTGATCATTATTATCGTTGTTGTTATTGGATCTTTCTGGGTATTGTTCCCTTGAACCACGTGGGGTTCCTGAAGGCGATGGAATTGGGGTTCCATTCCTTTGCTGGTTGTTGTTGTTGGAGTTCGACATAGTTCAGAGGATATCGCTTGAAAATCAAAAGAATATTATCAGATTCCCGGTAACGGAACCAATTTGTTTAACCAAAGAATTGGATTCTTTTCCCAAAGCTATTTTAAGAAGAACACGGGTTTCTGATAACCAAAGAATAATATTAGAATTGTAGGCAAACTTATAAATGGAAAGCAGTAAGATGCACAAAAAGTAAGTATATTGCAATAGTAGTTCGAATGGTTTTTTTCTCCCCCTTTATAGGTTATATTTTTCTCCTTTATATAGGGAATTTCCTAACATAACGTCTACCTTTTCTGGTCATTAGCATTAATGACTAATAATGACTCTAATGTAACGTTACAATGAATCAACCGTAACTGTTGAGTGAATGTTGTGTAACGTATGGATCTCTAATTTGAAGAACTCTGAATCTACCCTTTATTCTGTCCAAATACACTTTTGACCGTGTCTCTTCATCTTCTCAATCAGGTTGAGACTTCCGTAGCAAATTAACCCATGGGTGTGATTTTTCATGCCTCTTTGCCTCGTACCTCTTCTTAGAGTCCCGTCCAGCTGTCGTGTATTCATTGCTCCATGTAGACTACTGAGTCATCAAGATTTATTACACGTGTGAAGCTCTGTTTTTACCAATACATACCCCCGGTCCCATTTGGGGGTAAAGTTTGGTTCTTGTAAGTCCCCAACTAACAACTTAGGGGCAACGTTTGTATAAACAAATCTGGCTTTGAACTAAGTTAATACTTAGTTTTTTTCCATAATATTAATATTAATATCAGCATGATTTATGATTTCTCGAGTTTTTGTTTTTACTCTTAAGTGTTTGCATGCTTTTCGTTAGGGTTTTTGTTTTACCCCTTAGTTTTTAACTTTGCATTGAAAAATGCTTTGATATTTCGTGCCTTTTCGAAATAAGAACGATTGATAAAAGAGGGCCCTTTTATGAACGACACTTAATGAAGAAGACGTCTCAACTTCATAATGGTGTAAACATACAAAAGAGAGATAGGAGTTCACATGTTTTTTTGAACAATGTTTTGAAGAAAATCTTTGTACTATTCGAACTTTCGTAACATTTTACATGTGTTTGAGTATCGTCTATAACTCTTTCGTAACTGTTTTTATTACAACAGATTTTGTATAAATATGAGGGTATGAATTTTTACCCGTAACATTTTCTTTTACAACAGTTTTTGAATAAATACAAAGATATGAAGTTTTACCCATAACTGTTTTCTTTTACAACAGTTTTTGAACAAGTACAAGGGTATGCATTTTTACCCGTAACTAACATTCTGCCTTTAGCCTAGAAATTTGTTTACATTTACGAATATGTTTTTTGTAGGTTTCTGAATCAGGTTTTGTGTTTTTGTCTTTGGCTCTTTGATTTTGCTCATAACGTTTGACTTGTTGGGAAAAATGGATCTTCGGGCTTGAGCTTTGACTTTTTTGATAGTCTTCTTTGCCTCTTCTTTGCCTTCCATACTATATAGTCCCCAACTGTTTGTGCTCTTGACTATTCCTTTCTTGTGGTCCTTTTCCTGAAAAGGAAAAACAAACGGGGCTCGAAAGTATATAGTTTAGATGATGACTACTTAACCCTTTAAAACGTCCATCAAAAAGTTGTAACCTTAGACCGGGAATTCAGTTACTTCCTCGTGTCTATGCAGGTCTAATATCATCATCTGGTGATGGGTTAGCGTTTTGCCTATCATCTAAAATGGTTAGTATAGTTTTAGATGTACTAAAATGAAATCGAATGTAATGATACCTGACCGTGGGTATTCGTTTTCCTTAGAAGTAATACTTCTTCAATTGAACAGCATTCTAACTTGTTGGTAAAATTCTGCCATCCATGGTTTCCAGCTCATACACGCCTTTTCCAGCAATGCCACGGACTTTGTAGGGTCCTTACCAATTTGGATTTAGTTTTCATGCACCAGCTTCTTTGTTGATTGGAAGACTTTTTTAAGTACGAAGTCCCCAATTTTGAAATATCTGAGGTGAGCTTTTCTGTTGTAATATCGCTCTATAATTTGTTTTTTAGCTTCCATACATATTAATGCAGTTTCTTTTATTTGCTCGAGTAAATCTAGAATCGTTCTCAACTCGTCGTTGTTTGTTTCTTATTTTGTTGTTGTGAATCTCGTGCTTGGTTCGCCAATTTCCACCGTTATTAAAGCTTCTGAACCATAAACAAGCGCGAATGGGGTTTCTCCCGTGGCAATTTTTGCAGTAGTTCTGTAAGCCCATAATACTACCGATAGCTCTTCAGGCCAATTTCCCTTAGCTTTTTCCAACCGTTTCTTCAAATTGTTGACAATGATTTTGTTCGTTGACTCGGCTTGCCCATTAGCCACGGGGTGATATGGTGAAGAAGTGATTTATTTGATTTTCCATCTTTGGAAGAATTCTGTGATTTGTGAGCCTATGAATTGTGCCCATTGTCACATATGATTTCCTTTGGTACACCAAAACGGCATATGATGTTCCGCCATATGAAGCTTTTCACTTCTTTTTCTCGCACCTGTTTAAAAGCTTCTGCCTCCACCCATTTTGAGAAATAATCTGTTAATACAAGTAAAAACCATACCTTTCCTTTGGCTGGGGGAAGAGTGTATTGGTAAAAATAAGCTTCACACGAGTATTAATTATAATGACTCACCAATCCATGTGGAGCAATGAAAATATGACAATTGGACGAGACTTTACGAAGAGGTACGAGACAAAGAGGAACGGAACAGCATACCCACGAGGTAATCAGATACGGGAATCTCAACCTAATTGAGGAGATGAAGAGACACGATCAGAATGAATCAAGGCGGAATAAAGGGCAGATTCGGGGATCTTCAATCAATGAGCCAAACGTTACATAATCTTCACGCAACAGTTACGATTAATCATTGTAACGTTACATTAATGCTATTATTAGTCATTAATGCTCAATCACTGAAAAGAGTAGACGTTATATTAAGAAATTCCCTATAAAAGGGAGTAAAATATAACTTGTAAGGACATGTTCGGACCACTATTGAAATATAGTTACTTTTTACGCATCTTTACTGCTTCTATTTACGAATTTACTTACAAATATTTCCATATTCTTTTGTTATCAGAAACCCGTGTTCTTCTTGAAATAGCTTTGGCAGAGAATCTAATTCTTTGGTTAAACAAATTGGTTTCGTTACCGGGATCTGATAATCTCTATTTTTTCTCAAACAACATTCTGTGAATTATGTCGAACGCCAACGACAACAACCAACAGAGGATTGAAACTCCAGCTCCATCACCTTCAGGATGCCCACGAGGCTCAAGGGAACAATCCTCAGAGATATCTATGACTCAAAACAATAATCACAATGGAAATGAACAAACAGGAGAAAAAGACCCTGTAAGACAAATGGTTGGTGAATATGTGACTCAATCCTTACAAGCTTTTATGAGGGGACTACCAGCTGGATCACCTACACCTCCTTCTAACAACACCGCAACTGTGGAAAATCCGCAATCTGGACTAGCAAACTCAGGAAGTAGAGGCACCCCAAATGAGTCCCTCGAAGCAAGACCAGGTATGTCTAGTAATCCAGAATTACAATCTTTATTACTAACCTTGCAGAAATAGGTGAAGGAACAAAACGACCGAATCGAGCAAATTCCTGGAGTACCATCTGTCATCAAAGGCATTGACGTTGATATATATTCTCAACAACCTTGGAAGCCAAGTGCAGCACCCTTTCCTATTCCCAACAAATTCAAAATGCCTGATATTCTCAAGTACGACGGGACAACCGATCCACGTGATCATGTAATTGCTTTCACTACAGGAGTAAAAGCCAACTATCTGACGAAACAAGAAATTGAATCAGTACTGGTCAAGAAGTTCGCAGAGACACTCACCAAAGGAAAACTAACATGGTATTCTCTTTTACCTGAAAATTCTATTGACTCTTTTGCGGAGCTTGCAGATTATTTTATAAAAGCACATTCCGGTGCACAAAAAGTCGAAAAAAGAATGGAATACATATTCAAAATAAAACAAGGAGACGCGGAGTTGCTCCGTGAGTTTGTAGACAGGTTTCAACGAGAAAGAATGTTTCTACCAAGGTTACCTGACAATTGGGCAGCAATGGCGTTTGCAAGCAATGTAAATGACAGAAGCTCAGAAGCTACGAGAAGACTCAAGGAAAGCTTGAGAGAATTTCCAGCCACGACATGGAACGATGTCTATAACAGGTACAACACCAACCTACGAATAGAAGAAGACAACATTGCTCAATCAAAAGCTGAAGATCGAACCAGTTCTAGACGCTCCGAACCAGAAAGGAGAACAAGTAAGAACAGGTACGATCTATATATGAGACCTTCGGGACAAGAAACTCGTTCCAAGTTTGAAAACACACGGTCAGAATATAGACCGTCAAATAGAGATACGAGATCTTCCTCATCAAGATCCAGAAAGGATCGAGATGAGAGAAATAGAGGTAATACAAGAATTGGAGAATACAACTTCAATATAAGTACTTCTGAATTAATTATAGTACTGAGAAACATGGGCGATAAAGTTCGATGGCCCGAAGAAATGAGATCGAATCCAAACAGAAGGAATCCAGAATTCTGGTGTGAATTCCATAAAGATCATGGACAAAGAACATCAGATTGCAGATTATTGCAAGGTGAGGCAGAACAATTATTAAGACAGGTGCTATCTAACAGAATTGTTTAGTGAAAAAGGAAAACAGGCATATATGAAGAACAGGCAAGAGCCCCCAAAGCCACCATCCCCAAAAAGAACAGTGAACGTGATACACAGAGGAGAAGAGGTGAACGAAGTAGTTTGCAAAAGAACAACAAAATTTACAATTACACATGGGAAGCAGATTCGTGAAGCCATGGAAGCAGACAGTATATCATTCGACGACGCAGATGTCAACGGATTATTGCTTCCTCATAACGATGCACTGGTAATATCCCTACTTATACATGACACTAACATAAAAAGAGTGTTAATTGATCCAGGTAGTTCAGTCAATATCATTTTGTTGAGAGTTGTGGAAGAAATACTAATGGAGGATCGAGTAATCCCAAAAACACGAGCCTTATCTGGGTTTGACAACTCTACGGTCATAACAAAAGGAGAAATTGAGCTTAGTACCTATGCAGAAGGAGTAATCAAAAATACGAAATTCCAAGTCACTGATATTGATATGGCTTACAACGTAATCATGGGGAGACCATGGATACATGATATGGAAGCAATACCATCTACTTTACATCAAGTAATTAAATTCCCTTCCAAATGGGGAATTCAACAGATTCGAGGCGATCACCAGACCTCAAGGAATATAAATTTAGTAGTACACTCTAACAAAAAAGTGTTAGCAGAAGAATAAAAAGACGAGGAAATCACTCAGACAGGTATGAAAGAAGATAGCCACGAGAAGGTGAACCAAATCGCCACAGAGGCTACATCAAAACACACGGACATGGATTCCAGACCTGATGTAATTCAGGAGCCAGAAGAAGATGAGCATATCAAAACAACGACTGAGGAGCTCGAAGCTATCTCAATAATCGAACAGGATCCAGAGCAAAAAGTTCATATAGGCACGAGGCTAAGTCCCGCGAGAAGAGGTAAGTTATTTGAATATTTAAAAGATAACGCAGATTGTTTTGCTTGGTCCCATTCAAATATGACAGGTATACCTCCAGAAGTGATGACTCATAAACTAAATGAAGATCCATCCTTCTTGCATGTAAAGCAAAAGAAAAGAAAGCAAGGACCATTCAACAACCAAATGATCGATGAAGAGGGGGACTTATTGTTACAAAGTCATGCCTTTTGGCCTGAAAAATGCTGGAGCCACGTATCAAAGACTAGTGACCCAGATGTTCCAAGAAAATCTGGGGAAAATAATGGAAGTATACATAGATGACATGCTGGTGAAATCAACACAAGCGGAAGGTCATTTCCAGCATCTTTCAATCACCTTCGAAATCCTACGCAGATATAACATGAAATTAAATCCAGAAAAATGTGCCTTTGGCGTTGAATCAGGTAAGTTTTTGGGTTTCCTTGTATCAAATAGAGGTATAGAAGTAAATCCTGCTCAAATTAAAGCTATTGATGAAATACCTGATATCTTACGAGCAAAAAAGAAATTTAAAGACTAACAGGGAGAATGGCAGCCTTAGGAAGATTTATCTCCAGGTCTTCGGAGAAAAGTTTTAAATTCTTTTCAGTTTTAAAAAAGCAGAATCAGTTCGAATGGACTGAAGAATGCCAACAGGCTCTCAAATATTTTCCGAAGGACCCCCCGGGACCGTCAAATCACGGGTCCGGGTTCGTTTTTCCAAAATGTTGACCGAAGTCAACTTAAATCAAATTTTAAAGGCAAAAATTAGCATTTTCTCAGTTTTTCATATAAAAGCATCCCAGCTATACGCCCGGGCTGCGCACACAAAACGAGGTGAGATAAAAAGAGGTTTTCAAAGCCTCGGAACACCGTTTTGACTTATAAAATAAGGGATGACCTTTTGGGTCATCACAATGCGCCGGCGTCCTGGTTGGAGATAGCACTCCATGGCCAGGCACTGTGCTACAGTTTTCAGTTGGGAGACTAACCCATATCCCTCATTGTCCAAAAAACACGGCTCATTTAGCCAAAGTAACTGCGGAGGACCTAAACAGGGGTTTGGCAATGTTTGGATCCGAACTTTGGCAGTTGATGATTCTCCAAAGCAACCTCAACCCCATGCAGCAAACCACCGACCCACCCTCAGTTCACAATATGATGCAGAAGATCTTCCACTCAATCCCCTTCTTTCCGGATACGGTAGAAACGGACCCATTTGCGACCCCCCAGTTCAAGATCTCTCAACCTTGGACACAACAAGACCTTTCATCTTCAACGCAGGAGAAACAGAGCCCACCTCTAATGGAGAACATCTCAAAGGAAATCTCAAAAGACTTGGACATCCTCAAGAGCCACGACACTCCTATGGCGAAGGAGGGGACGCCACAGTACAGCCCATCGAGAACAGACTCTCTAAGGCTAGAGGCAGTGCGAGCAATAGAGTTCAGTGTGGACCACAACGAGAGCTTGATTCTCCTATGTCCAAAGACTCTAGAGAGATATGGCCTAAATCTATCCTCCCACCAAATTCAAGGTGTACTAAAGCCTCTGTTAATGCTAACCACAGTGATGAGATCCCCGCCGGCGCAGAACAGGGGAAGAGATGTGATGCCACCCCAAGGAATGGACAAGGCATCGACGAGAAACCCCTCTCCTGTAACCCATACCCTTTAATGAACTTCAACATATGGAATGTTAGGGGGGCTAACAGTACTGATCTTAGGCGTCACTACACGAGGATGCTAAAAATGCACAAACCAACCCTGCTTGTGTTGTTAGAAACAAAGATGGCAGATCACAAGAAGCTCACAGAGGAACTACAATATGACATACATATCTAGTTCCCANTGGGACAATCTAATTGACATTTCCAAAGACTACAGTGTTAGTTGGTTTGTAGGTGGGGAATTCAATGAAGTCCTGAAAGATAGGGACAAATTTGGGGGCAACCCCATAAACACAAATTGGAGCAACCTTTTTTGGGATTGTGTTAATAACTGCCAACTCGTATACCTAGGGTTCAAAGATAGCAAATACACTTGGTCTAATAAGAGATACAAAAATAGGTCATGCCTCATCCTAGAAAGAATTTATTGGTGTTTTGCTAATAACTGGTGGATAAAAGAATACCCCGAGGCTAACATTACCCACCTTAGAAGGACCCACTTTGACCACTGTCCTATGCTAATCAGGCTCAACAACAACACTCATCTGGCCTCCACCAAGCCCTTTAGGTTCGAATCCATGTGGTGTAGTCATCCCATATTCCACTCTCTCATCAGTGACTCCTTCCCATCCCATTGCACCCTCATTCCTTCCACAACTAGATTCAAGAAGAATGTTACCATTTGGAACAAAGATACATATGGTAACATCTTTCAAAGGAAAAGGATGCTCCTTTCCAGGATATCTAGGATCCATAAATCATCTATCTATCAAACCAACAACTTCCTCCAAACCCTTGAGAATATCCTTATACAAGAGCTCAATTTTGTCCTTAAAAATGAGGAAGATTTCTGGAAGTTGAAAGTCGGGATCAAACTGCTCTCTGATGGTGATGCCAACACCCGTTTCTTCCACACGTCCACCCTTAACATGAGAAGGAGAAATAGAATTCTATCCCTTAAGGATGAATCATGGAACTGGAAATATGAGCTCCGGGAAATAAAAGCTTCAATAATAAATTTCTTCCAAGAGCTCTACTCCACTTTCCTCCCTCAATCCCAAATGAAAACCTCCACCCATAGCCCTCAAGCTCCCTTCCTCTCTGATATCCAAAAATCCACCATGGAAATGCCCCTCAGAGATAGTGAAATCAAAAATGTCATTTTTTCCTTCAAGCCATTCAAAGCTCCAGGCCCTGATGGCCTCCACCCTTTCCTCTACCAGAAATACTGGGACATTGTGGGTAAGGATGTGACTCTCTTCTGCAAAAATTGCTTCTCAACAGCAACTATGCACCCTCTGATGAATGAGACACTTCTATGCCTCATTCCTAAATGTCCTCAGGAATCCATGATCAAGAACATTAGGCCCATATGCTTATGCAACACTGTTTACAAAGCTAAAACAAAAATCCTAGTAAACAGAATCAAGCCTTACCTCCCCACAATTATTGGCCCCAGCCAGGATAGATTTCTCTCCAACAGGAAAGATGCTGATAATGCCATCATTGTCGG
The DNA here is from genome assembly GCA_005239505.1 of Nicotiana paniculata. NCBI lineage: Eukaryota > Viridiplantae > Streptophyta > Magnoliopsida > Solanales > Solanaceae > Nicotiana > Nicotiana paniculata. The sequence continues at coordinate 11,447 of ML310785.1, forward strand.
GGAATACATTACCCACTTTGGGAACATGAGAGGAAAAACACCTTACAAGATCCTCAAGATAGACCTGGAGAAAGCCTTCGATAGAATGGAATGGTCCTTTATAAAAGAGACCCTCCATGTCTTCAACTTCCCCAATGCCGCAATCAACCTTATCATGCCATGCGTCAGTTCTTCTTCCATATCAGTCCTTGTTAATGAGGAGCAGACTAACTTCTTCCAACCCACCAGAGGTATTAGGCAAGGGGATCCTTTGTCACCCTACCTATTCATCCTTCGTATGGAAAGACTCTCCAGAGCCATTGAGAGGAACACCCAACTCAGATAATGGTCCCACATTTGCGCTAGCAGAACATGTCCTAAACTATCCCATCTCTTCTTTGCTGATGATCTAACACTCTTTTCTATAGCTATTCAGGGCAATTACAGCACGATTATCAATACTCCCAACTCCTTCAATCAGGCCTAAGGGAAGAAAATCAATCTCATCAAGTCAAAAATCATCTTCAGTGCCAACTGTCAGCCCCAACAGATGGAAACCATCTCAAACTCTCTTGCCATCCCGGCATCAGCCAGTTTTGGTAAATACCTTGGATTCTCAATCTTCCACAAGAGTCCCACCCACAATGACTTCCAGTTTATCATTGGTAATCTGCACACCAAGTTAGCAGGATGGAAAATAAATATGCTCAATATGACTGGAAGAACTACCTTGCAAAATCCTCACTCAACACCATCCCCAACCATGTCATGAAATACATTAAACTCCCCTCCAAAACATCTAAGGAGATGGACAAAATCCAAAGGAATTTCATCTGGGGTACTACAAGTGAAAAAAGGAAGATGCACTTAGTCTTTGTTTAACCAAAGAATTAGATTCTCTACCAAAGCTATTTTAAGAAGTACTCGGGCTTCTGATAACTAAGAAAATTAGCTAACAGTAGTTAAATTTGCAGTAAGAAAGCAGTAATAATGCATAAAAGTAAATGTATTTCAGTAGTGGTTCGAACGTGTCCATACAAGTGATATTTTACTCCCTTTTATAGGGAATTTCTTAATATAATGCCTAATCTTCTTAATGATTTAGCATTAATGATTAATAATATCATTAATGTAATGTTACATTAGGTAATTGTAACGCTTCCGTGAAGATTATGTAACATTTGGCTCATTGATTGAAGATCTTTGAATCTGGCCTTTATTCTACCTTTATTCATTCTGACTGTGTCTCTTCAACTCCACAATTAGATTGAGGCTCCCGTATCCATTTGTCTCATGGGTATGTTATTTCGTTCCTCTTTGTCTCGTACCTCTTTGTAAATTTGCGACCAGCTGTCATGTTTCTATTTCTCCACATGGACTGCCTTGTCACCGGAATTATTACACGTGTGAAGCCTATTTTTACCAATACAGATAGTCGCCCCCACTTACCATTTATTTATCAATTAAATATTTGGTAAGTGGATACTCATTTATGGCGGGAATATTTTGCCACCGCTTTACTTGTACCATTGCATCAGTCTCTGAATGTATACGTCGTTTGTCACTTCCATTTAATGCTCATGCCACATGGAATTCTCGGATTAGTTCTGCAATTATTCAATGAGTTTTAGGGCTATTTGCGGCTGCATCAGTCACGAAGTGACAACTTCAATTATGACTTTCACATCACTATTTTTTCCATTTTTTTGACGGTCGCTTCAGAGTATAAATACCCCTTTTCTTTCCTTTGCTTTCACGAATAACTTCTAAGTCTATTTCATTGTTTGTAAATTCTTCTTTCTTGTAAACATGTCTGCTTCAAGACAGCAACCCAAAAAGGTTATTATTGTAGACGAACTAACTCCTTCTTCTGCTCATATCCGGAGTAGGAGGGATGGTAGACTTAGGAGTTTACGTTCTACACCTTCCAGGGGTTCTTCTTCTTCTCATATTACTCCTCCACCATCTTCTAGGTCTAATATTTCTTCGTCTTCTTCGAGGGCTAGGGCTTCTAGATCTTCTTCGAAGAGTAGGGAACATAATGAACCACTTCGCGAACCGAGAGTCGATGAGATTTTCCCTGCCGAGTTCTCTTTTGTAAAGGATAGTGAGGCCATTAGTAAAAAACTTTCTTCCATGTCATCACATGATAGTGTTGACCTTTATCCTACCCAAATAACGGAGGGTTTAGTGTCACTCGTACGCCGAGATTGTTGTTGGAAATCTGATTTTCCAGTTGTAGTTCCTAATGATAATCAAAGAATAAACTCTTATAGAACTGGGTATTCTTTTGTATACACTTATTCCTTCACTTTAGGATTTAAGCCTCCCATCGACCCTGTTATCATTGAATTCTGTCGATTTTTCAATGTTTGCTTGGGACATATCGGCCCTCTTGTTTGGAGGGCAGTTACATGCCTTAGGTATTTGGCCAACTTAGCTTCCGTTCCTTTTACTTTCCATCATCTCATTCACCTTTATTCCTCGATGCTATTCCGCCAAGTTGTTTTTACTCTCGCGGCTAGGTTTAAAAGGGTTTTAGTTATACCTGATGATGACAAGGATAGAGGATGGTATGTTCGATATGTTGTTGTCCCTACTGTTGGTTTAGTAGGTGAAGAAAATCTCCCCTTCCCTGAGAAGTGGAACTTTGCACGTGAGTACAATATTTGCTCACTTTCCTTCTTTATTTTTGATAAATTATCAGTACCGTGACTGTTTCTTTTTCTTTTGCAGCAACCATGGGAACCGTCGAGAATGTCTCCGATTTCCGTGATTGGGTAGAAAAATTACTGTTGATCACTCCTATGGAAGAACGTTCTTGGAAGTACCTCTCTTCGAGGTTTGGTTGGAAGGTGAAAACTCATGGTAAGGGTTTTTTTTTACTTCCTTTCTTTCTCTTTCGAGCTTTTCTGATCCCTTTCACTTGTTAGGGTTTCCTGCTCGTGGAATTTCTGTTGCTGCTGTGTTCGCTTCAAAACTTTCCCTGGCTAAGGCTCATGAATTTTTGTTAGCTCCTCTTTTTCAAAAAGGAATGAAGTGGGTCCCACAGCTTAGAGGATGAAGAAGAACAGGAGGAAGGTTCGTTGATTCGTAGGTCGCGAAGGAGGAAACGACGAGTCTGTTCCCATTGTTGATCCTCCCGTACCTGAATCAGAACTTTCCGCTCCTGAAGATGCAACTCCCTCTCCTGTTAATGAATCAATTAATCAACTATTCCAGCAAGGCTTTGGTATAGTTTCAGGTGAAGCACCTCTTACTATTTTCCCTCCGTCTGCTCCTGCGGAAGTTTCGATTACTGCTCCCGTTGTTGTTTATGTGTCTGCTCCTCAGCCTATTCCATCTGTGGCTCCTTCATCCACCCCTACTTCCGTGCATTCTATTGTTGAAGTAGGGTCTTCCAGTAGGGGGTGATGAAACAGGTAATGACAGAGGTTCCTGCGGGAGGCAGCCTCTTGAAGAAATCAGGTCAGGCAGACGTATGGTTAAAACCCTTGATAGGCCCGGTTGAGAAGTCTAAGTTGGAAAGTCATAGCTCCTTAACTTGGATGAACGAGATTGTGCATTAGTCCCTAAAGGTAGACTTTAAACCATTCCTCCTTCTTTTCATATCCTTTACCGTATCTAACTTATCCTTTTATGCAGATCAATTTTATTGGCACAGAATTAATGAAAAGAGTCGTTCATATGGAGGAATTAGCAAATGACTATCATATCGAGGATGACAATTGGAAGGAGTACGAGAGTCTTCAGCTTGATATGGAGGCAATGGAGGAGGAGAGATGTACCTTGGAGCAGCAAATCAGAGTTATTGCAACGGAACTGGCCATAGAGAAGGCAGCATCAAATCAGGCAGGTAAGCATAAAAGCATCTTGGAGTCTTCCTTTGTAGAGCAGCTTTCCCATGCTACTGAAGAGATAAGGATCTTGAAGGCTTTATTGGATCAAAAGGAGGCTTACTCTGGTGAACTCGTGCAATTGCTCACTCAGACCCAAGAAGACCTCCGTAAATCTTCAGACAAGATCCAATTTATGGAAAGAACCCTTGCTCCTTTGCAGGCTTCTCATGATGCTGCTGTTGAACAATGGGAGAAATACTACGAGGCTCTTGAGGAAAAAGCATTTGTTGATGTTAATTGGGCTTATTTGAATGCCCGACTTGACACATTGACGGAAATGGGCCAAGAGAATTTTGAGTTGGAAGTTAAAATTGCCAAGACCAAAGAGACGATTGAAAAGTCTCGACAGAGTCAAAATTTCCCATCACCTGAATTTGAGGTCCCTAATGAAGTTGCTGCTCAAGCCTCGCCATCTCAAGCCGCTCCTCCTGTCGATGAAGATATTCCCCCCGTCAGTGAAAGAATTTATTGAACCTTGTCTCTTTTTTTTCTTTTTTCTTTGGAACAATTGGTTGTTACCCTGTTTAACCAAAGAATTAGATTCTTTGCCCAAAGTTATTTTAATAATAACACGGGTTTCTGATAACCAAAGAATAAGATTATAATTGTAGACAAACTTATAAATGGAAAGCAGTAATATGCACAAAAAGTAAGTATATTGCAATAGTAGTTCGAATGGTTTTTTTCTCCCCCTTTACAGGTTATATTTTTCTCCTTTATATAGGGAATTTCCTAACATAATGTCTACCTTTTTTGGTCATTGAGAATTAATGACTAATAATGACTCTAATGTAACGTTACAATGAATCAACCGTAACTGTTGAGTGAATGTTGTGTAACATATGGATCTCTAATTTAAAGATCTCTGAATCTGCCTTTTATTCTGTCCAAATACGCTTTTGACCGTGTCTCTTCATCTTCTCAATCAGGTTGAGACTTCCGTAGCTAATTAACCCATGGGTGTGATTTGCCGTACCTTTTCGCCTCGAACCTCTTCTTAGAGTCCCATCCAGTTGTCTTCATTGCTCAATGTAGACTACTGAGTCAGCAAGATTTATTACACATGTGAATCTCTGTTTTTACCAATACAGATAGTCCCCCCATTAACCATATATTTATCAATTAATATTTGGTAAGCGAATACTTATTTATGGCGGGAATATTTTGCCGCCGCTTTACTCGAATCATTGTATCTTTTCCTGTACGTAAGCGACGCTTGTCACTTCAATTTAATGCTTATGCCACGTGGCATTCTTGGGTTGGTTCTATAATTATGCAATACCTTTTAGGGCTTTCTTGCGGCTGCATCAGTCACGAAGTGACATCTTTATGGTTTTTCACATCATTGCTTTCTTTTTCCATTTTTTAACAGTTGTCTTCGAGTATAAATACCCCCTTTTCCTTTTCCTTCACGAAAAGCTTCTAACTTTCAAACTTTATTTGTAAAGAACTTTTTTCTTTGTCTTTGTGGATATGTCTTCTTCAAACCAATCTAAGGGAGTCATAAACGTTGATGAGTTGACACCCTCTTCCGCTCCGAATCGGAGGGGTGGTAGACTAAGGAGTTTAGGTCTCTGTCCAGGGGTAGAGAACATCACGAACCCCTACATGAACCACGAGTTGATGAAATCATTCCTGCTGAGTTTACCTTCACGAGGGATAGTCAGGTTCTTGTAGACCAGTCATTATCCCTTGATAGTGTTGATAGGTATCCAACTCTTATTACCGAAGGTTTGATTCCCCTTGTTCGCAGGGAATGTTCTTGGGTGTCTTATTTTCCCATTGTTATTCCCAATAGTAATCAAAGAATAACGTCTTAGAATACGAGGCATTCTTTTGTTTACACTTACCCTTTTACTCTAGGGTTTAGACCTCCTATTGATCCAGTCATTATCGAATTTTGTCGTTTCTTCAACATTTTCTTAGGACAAGTTGGTCCTCTTATGTGGCGAGTTATCACGTGTCTTAGATGTTTAGCTTTTTTAGCTTCGGTTCCTTTTTCCTTCAGTCACCTCATTCATCTTTATTCTCCTACCTTGTTTCGTCAAGGGGTTTGCAGTCTGGCTGCTAGGAGCAAAAGAGTGTTGGTAACCCCTGATGACGATAAGTATAGAGGTTGGTACCTTCGGTACATTCATGTGCCCACTGATGGTTTAGTGGGCGAGGAAAATCTTCCCTTCCCTGAGAAGTGGAATCGCGCACGTGATTATATTTTAGCTCACATCTATTATTTTTCTTCTCTTTGCTTTAAGTGTTTTATTAACATCGTAGCTATTTTCTTCCTCTTTCAGCAATCATGGGTACTGTTGAGAATATCTCCGGTATCCGTGATTGGGTAGAAAAGCTGTTAATGGTTGCTCCATTGGAGGAAAGATCTTGGAAGTACTTCTCCGTGAAGTACGGTTGGAAAGTGAAGACTCATGGTAAGTGAAACTTTTGTTTTCGCTTCTTTTCCTTACTCGAGCTTTTTTTTCTTCGTTTGTTTAACCTTTTTCCTTTTGACAGGGCTTTCTGCTCGGGGGATGTCTGCTGCATCCATTTCGAAGATGTCTTTGGCTCAGGCCCAGGAGATTATTACTGGTTCCTCTTCTTCCAAGAGGAAAGTTGGTGGGTATAAGACCTTAGAAGAAGAAGAAGAAGAAGAAGAAGAGGGCATTCTGGGGCACAAGTCACGTAGAAGAAGAGTGGTCTCAGACGATAAGTCTACACCTGTGGCAGTGTCTCGCGTACCTGATGTCAGACCTTCTACCCCCGGGGATTCTTCTTCTTTTCTTGCTCGTGATTTTGTGGATCATTTATTCCACGAAGGTTTTGGCCCTGCTGTTAATGAGGCGCCTTTGGCTGTTTTTGCTCCCTCCTTTAGAGAAATCTCTTCATTTGTTCCGGCTATTTCCACTGCTCCTTTGGCCATTTCTGCTCCCGATGCTGCCTTGCCCGTGGCTTTCTCAGCTCCTCAAGTTTCCGTGACTGAGACTTTTTCAGCTACACAAATTTCATTGCCCGTGGCTTCTTCATCTCAACCTGCTTCCGTGCATCCTGTTAAAGAAGTAGGGTCTTCCAGCAGGGAGATGAGGCAAGTGCTAATTGAGGTTCCGGCTGATGGGAGCTTTTCTAAGAAATCCGTCCAACCCGAAGTGTGGCTGAAGCCTTTGATTGGCCCAACAGGGAGGACCAAGCTAGATAGTCACAGTTCTCTTACCTGGGCTAATAAGGTTGTGCGTTCCTCCTTAAAGGTAACATTCATTCTTTTGTATTTCATTCTTGTGCATGTAATTACCCTATCTAATTGATTTTGTTTTTGTAGATCAATCTCATAGGCACAGAACTCATGAAGAGGATTTCTAACATGGAGCAAGAGCTAAAGGAGTGGCATGCTGAAGCAGGGAATTGGAAGGGGCAATATGAAAGCCTGAAGCTCGACATGGAAGCCTTAGAAGAAGAAAAGAATACCTTGGAGCGACATATGAGAGTTGTGGCTGCGGAGTAGGCAGTAGAGAAGGCTTCTTCTAACCAAGCAGACAAAGACAAGAGCATTCTTGAATCTTCGTTTGTTGATCAATTATCCCGTGCCTCGGAAGAAGTTAGGAGCTTGAAAGCCTTACTAGAGCAGAAGGAGGAATACTCAGGCGATCTTGTGCAGTCACTTACCCGAACTCAGGAGGATCTTCGCATTGCTTTAGACAAAACCCAATCTTTGGAGGAGCCAATTGTTCCTTTGAGGGATGCCCATGAAGCTGTTGAAGTAGAGAAGGATGGGTTAAGAGTTGAGCTTCAGATCTGGGAGAGAGATTATGAAAGTCTCGAAGAGGCGGCAACTGTCGATGTTAGTTGGGCGTACATGAACTCTCACCTCGATACATTGACGGAAGTGAGTTGGGGGGATTTCGACCTTAACGTTGAAATTGTTAAGATCAAGGAAGCCATGGAAAAGGCTCAACAAGGTTTGGATCTTTCCCCACCTGAAGGTGAGACTCCTGTTGTCCAAGCCTCTTCGTCCCAAGCTNATTCTGTTCTACTCTTTAAGTCTTTTGCATTCTTTATTTTTCGAGGTTTTAGTTTTACCTCTGAGTTTTGCATATAGAATGCTTTAGATTACTCGCACCTTTTCGTAATAGGCACGGTGTCATATAAAATGTGTGCCTTTTTGTAGTAGGCATAATTTGTGAAAGAGGGCCCTTTCTGATCGACACTTAATGAAGAAGACGTCTCAACTTCACAAAGGTATAATAATGCAATAGAGTGATAGGAATTTTTTCACGTGTTTAAGAATGTTTTTGTGGAAATTTTTTTTTTTGTTTGGACTTTCACAACATTTTACATGTGTTTGATTATCGTCTAAAACTAATGTTGCAATTATTTTCTTTTAACAGATTTGATATACACTTGTATTTTGTAACTGTTTTCTGTATGTAACAGTTTTTTCAAGTTAATACAAGAGGGCAACTGTTTTTCGTTCATAACAATTTTTATTCAAATTGGGGTTTTCACCCGTAACTGTTTTTGTTGACAACAGTTTTCAATAAGCATGAGGGAAATGCTCTTACATTCGTAAATGTTTTATAGTTTTTTTAACAAGTACAAGGATTTTGATCTTTCATCTATAACTGTTTTATTTGATAACAGTTTTCTATATGAGTACAAAGATTTCGTAACAGTTTTAGTTACAACAGTTTCGAATGAGTAAAATGATGATGATCTTTTATCCATAACTATTTTGAATAAGTACAAAGATGTGCATTTCTTCCTCGTAGCTAACGTTTTGCCTTTTAACCTAAACATGTTCGAAGGTTTTTTGGATTAGGCTTTGTGTTTGAGTCTTTAGCTCTTTCGATTTTGCTCGTATCACTTGACTTGTTGGGTAGATGGATCTTCAGGCTTCGAGCTTTGACTTTTTGATAGTCTTTTTTGCTTCGTCTTTTACTTCCATACTGTATAGTCCCCCAAGTGTTTGAGCTTTGAAGAATGAAATATCGAGCACTTGACTATTCCTTCCTTGTTGTCCTTTTCCTGAAAAAGAAAAACATACGGGACTCGAAGGTATACAGTTTTTAGATGATGACTGCTTAACTCTTTAAAACGTCCATCATAAAGTGTAACCCTAGACCGAGAAATTAGTTATTTCCTCGCGTCTTTGCATGTCTAATATCATCATCTGGTGATGGGTTAGCTTTATGCCTATCATCTAAAAAGGTTAGTAAAATTTCAAGTGTTCAAAATAAAATCGAACGTGTGATACCTGACCGGGGGTACATCTTTTCCTTAAAAGTAGTACTTCTTCAAGTGAATGGAATTCCAACTTGTTGGTAGGATTCTGCCGTCCATAGCTTCCAACTCATCGGCGCCCTTCCCAGCTATGCCTTGGATTTTGTAGGGTCCTTCCCAGTTTGGATTTAGCTTTTCTGTGCATGCTTCTTTTGTTGATTGAAAGACTTTTTTTAGGACAAATCCCCCAATCTTGAAGTACCTGAGATGAGCTTTACGGTTGTAATAACGCTCTATGATTTTTTTTTTAGCTTCCATCCGTATCAGTGTTGCTTCTCTCCGTGGTTCGAACAGGTACAGATTGGTACTCAATTCATCGTCGTTTGCTTCCTCCGTGGCTATTGTAAGCCTTAAGCTTGGTTCGCCAATCTCTACAGGTATTAAATCTTCTGAGCCATAGACAAACGCGAACGGAGTTTCTCCCGTGGCTATTTTTGAAGTTGTCCTGTATGCCCATAGTACCGCTGGTAACTCATCAGGCCAGTTTCCTTTGGCTTTATCTAGCCGCTTCTTTAGATTTTGATGATGACTTTATTCGTTGACTCAGCCTGACCGTTATCCACGGGATGGTATGGTATTGAAGTGATCCATTTAATTTGCCAACTTTCAAAGAATTCCGTGATTTGTGAGCCTATGAATTGTGGGACATTATCACACATGATCTCCTTCGGTATCCCAAAGCAGCGTATTATGTTTCGCCATAAGAAACTTTTAACTTCCTTTTCTCGCACCTGTTTGAACGCTTCTGCCTCTACCCATTTTCTAAAATAGTTGGTTAGCACGAGCAAAAGCCATACATGTCATTTAGTTGTGGGAAGAGCTCCCACTATGTCCATCCCCCATTTCATGAAGGGCCATGGGGATATTATTGGGTGCAATAGTTCAGCTGGTTGATGCATGTTATTAGCAAACCTTTGGCATCTGTCGCATTTGGACACGAAGTCCTCGGCCTCTTCTTCCATCTTAGGCCAATAATATCCAGCTCTGATTAAGGTTTTCACTAAGGATATAGCCCCTGAGTGATTTCCACAGTATCCTTCGTGGACTTCTTTCATCACAAACTCCATTTGGTTAGGTTCGAGGCATTTTGCTAGGGGCCCTCCGAACATTTTGCGATATAACAAGTTGCGAATGAGGCAGTACCGTGCAGCTTTGCGGCGAAGTTCTTTGGTTGTTTTCTTGTCTTCAGGTACGGTGCCGTTCTGTAAAAAATTTTGTATTTCGTTTCTCCAATCCCAGGTTAAATTGTTGAAAGTTACCTCATTCCTATCCTGGTCGATCGCTGAATGGAATAGATGAACGACAACTGCATTGTCCTTATTTGTTACTTCCGTGACTGCTGCGAGGTTAGCTAATGCACCTGCTTCTACATTTTCCTCTCTAGGTATTTGTACTACCTTCCATGTTTTGAATTGTCTCACGAGCTCTCGTGCCTTTCCCATATACTATAGCATCCGAGACTCTCGAGCAATGTAAGTCCCCTGCATCTGATTTACTACCAGCTGGGAATCACTTTTGATCTCGATTTTCTCTATTGAAATCTCTCGTGCAAGTTCTAACCCTGCAATAACAGCTTCGTACTCTGCTTCATTGTTAGTTATAGGATAACATTTGATAGCCTGCCGTTTCTTTTCACCCGTGGGTGATATTAAGACTATGCCTAAACCGGCACCTTTTATATTGGAAGAACCATCGGTAAATAGGGTCCATAGACCTGGATTAACACCGTTGAAGATTTATAACTCTTTCTCCACTTCAGGGACAATGTTATTACTAAAATCAACAACAAAATTAGCTAAGATTTGAGACTTGATTGTAGTCCTGGGCCGATATACTATTTCATGCTCACTTAATTCTATGGCCCACTTGGCTAATCTTCCTGATAGTTCTTGTTTATGCAGTATGTTTCTTAATGGATACGAGGTCACAACTGTGATTGGATGACATTGAAAGTATGGCCTTAATTTTCTAGATGCCATGATTAGAGCTAAGGCTAACTTTTCTAGATGTGGATATCTAGTTTTAGCATCCAATAATGTCTTGCTTACATAATAAGTAGGTTTACCTTTATTCTCCCTTACCAATACTCGCTTACAGCAATTTCTGAGACAGCAAGGTAGACGTATAGTTGCTCCCCCTCCTTCGGCTTTGACAGCAACGGAGGTTTTGATAGGTAAGCCTTTAGGTCTTTCAGAGCCTGTTGACATTCTTCAGTCCATTCGAACCGATTTTGCTTTTTGAGAACTTCAAAGAATTTGAAACTTTTCTCGAAAGATTTGGAAATAAATCTTCCTAAGGCTGCAATTCTTCTCGTTAGTCTTTGAACTTCTTTTTTATTTATAAGTACGTCAGGTATTTCTTCTATAGCCTTAATTTGATCAGGATTTACCTCTATTCCTCTGTTTGATACAAGGAAACCCAAGAATTTACCTGATTCCATGCCAAAAGCGCATTTTTCTGGATTAAGCTTCATATTATACCTGAGTAAAATTTCAAAGGTAATAGAGAGGTGCTGGAAATGGTTTTCCGCCCGTGTTGATTTTACCAGCATGTCATCAATGTAAACTTCCATTATTTTTTCTAGATGTTCCTGGAGCATCTTGGTCACTAACCTTTGATATGTGGCTCCAGTGTTTTTTAAGCCAAAAGGCATGACTTTATAACAATAAGTCCCCCTGCTTGTAATAAAGGAGGTTTTTTCCTCGTCTGAGGGTCCATTCTAATCTGCTTACCACCAGAATACGCATCTAGAAAGCTTAACAATTCATGACCTACGGTGGCATCAATCATTTTATGTATATGTGGTATTGGGAATGAATCTTTGGGGCATGCTTTATTTAAGTCAGTATAATCTACGCATACTCTCCATTTTCCATTCTTTTTAGGTACTACCACAGTGTTAGCTAGCCAGTTAGGGTACGTTACCTCTCTTATTGAACCAATCTTTAAGAGTTTATGTACCTCTTCGTCAATCACTTGGTTCTTGAATGGTCCTTGCTTTCTTTTATTCTTCTTAACAGGTACGAAGGATGGATCTTCATTTAGTTTATGAGTCATTACCCCTGGTATATCTGAGTGGGACCACGCAAAGAAATATGCATTAGCCTTTAAATAATTAATTAACTTACCTCTTCGAGCGAAACTCAACCTCGTGCCTATGTACACTTTTTGTCAGGCTTTTGTTCAGACAATGGAACAACTTCGAGCTCTTCCGTATTTGTTTTGATGTTCTCATTCTCCTCCGATTCCTGAATGACGTCCGGTCTGGAATCTACATTCGTGTGGTCCAATGCCTCTTCCGTGGTGACTTGATTCACTTTCTCGTAAGTATTTTCTTTCGTACCTGTTTCAGCAGTAATACCTTCCGTATCTATTTGGGTTGTAATTTCTTCCGTGCCTGTCTGGGCTGTGTCACCTGCTTGGGAGATTTCCTTATCCTTTGATTCTTTCACCTCTACTTTTTTGTTGTAGTGTACCACGGAATTTATATTTCTCGCGGTTTGTTGATCGCCTCTAATTTGCTGAATCCCTCATTCAGAGGGGAATTTTATTACCTGATGCAAGGTGGAGGGTATTGCTTTCATGTCGTGGATCCATGGCCTTCCCACGATTACGTTATAAGCCATGTCAGTATCGATGAATTGGAACCTGGTACTTTTGATCACTCCCTAAGCATAAGTGCTAAGTTCAATTTCTCCTTTTGTTATAACCGTAGAGTTATCAAACCCTGATATGGCTCGTGCCCTTGGGATTACTTGATTCCCCAATAGCATTTCTTCCACGACTCTTAGCAAAATGATATTGACTGAACTACCTGGATCAATCAACACTCTTTTTGCATTAGTGTCATGAACAAGTAAACATATTACCAGAGCATCGTTGTGAGGAAGCATTAATCCGCCGATATCTGCATCATCGAAGGTTATATCGTCTGCTTACAGATTTTTACGAACCCGCTTTCTGTGTGTAATTATGAACTTGGTGGTCGTTTTCCAGACCACTCATTTTACTTCTTCTCCTCCGTGTATCATGTTGACGGTTTGTTTTGGAGATGGAGGTTTTGGGAGCTCCTGCATGTTCTTCATGTATGCCTGTTTACCTTTTTCAATAAACAATTCTATCAAATAGCCCTGTTTCAATAATTGTTCTACCTCACCTTGCAAAAATCTGCAATCTGCAGTTCTGTGCCCATGATCATTATGGAATTCACACCAGAGATCTTGGTTCCTCTTATTCTGGTTCGACCTCATCTCTTTGGGCCATCGAACCTTATCACCCAAATTCCTTAACACTGAAATTAGTTCGGAGGTACTTACATTAATGGTGTGATCCTCAATTCGTGCATTACCTCTAGGTCGTTGATCTTGATCCCTTCTGGATCTAGATGAGGACGAGCGCACATCTCTGCTTGGTGGTCTAAAATATGACCTGGTGTTTTCGAACCTGGGACGAGTTTCACGTCCTGATGAGGACGAGGGTATGAATTTTTACCCGTAACTTTTTCTTTTACAACAGTTTTTGAATAAATACAAAGATATGAATTTTTACCCATAATTGTTTTCTTTTACAACAGTTCTTGGAAAAGTACAAGGGTATGCATTTTTACCCGTAACTAACATTCTGCCTTTAACCTAAACATTCGTTTACATTTACGAATATGTTTTTTGTAAGTTTCTGAATCAGGCTTTGTGTTTTTGTATTCTGCTCTTTGATATTGCTCATAACGCTTGACTTGTTGGGAAAAATGGATCTTCGGGCTTGAGCTTTGACTTTTTTTATAGGCTTCTTTGCCTCTTCTTTGCCTTCCATACTATAGAGTCCCCAAGTGTTTGTGCTTTGAAGAATGAAATCTCGAGCATTTGACTATTCCTTTCTTATGGTCCTTTCCAGAAAAGGAAAAACATACTGGACTCGAAAGTATATAGTTTAGATGATGACTACTTAACCCTTTAAAACGTCCATCAAAAAGTTGTAACCCTAGACCGGGTATTCAGTTACTTCCTCGGGTCTATGCAGGTCTAATATCATAATCTGGTGATGGGTTAGCTTTTTGCCTATCATCTAAAATGGTTAGTATAATTTTAGTTATACTAAAATGAAATCGAACGTAATGATACCTGACCGTGGGTATTCGTTTTCCTTAGAAGTAATACTTCTTCAAATGAACAGCATTCCAACTTGTTGCTCCGTGAATTTGTAAACAGGTTTCAACGAGAAAGAATGTTTCTACCAAGGGTACCTAACAATTGGGCAGCAGTGGCGTTTGCAAGCAGTTTAAATGACAGAAGCTCAGAAGCTACGAGAAGACTCAAGGAAAGCTTGAGAGAATTTCCAGCCACGACATGGAACGATTTCTATAAAAAGTACAACACCAACCTACGAATAGAAGAAGACACCATTGCTCAATCAAAAGCTGAAGATCGAACCAGTTCTAGACGCTCCGAACCAGAAAGGAGAACAAGTAAGAACAGGTACGATCTATATATGAGACTTTCGGGACAAGAAACTCGTTCCAAGTTTGAAAACACACGGTCAGAATATAGACCGTCAAATAGAGATACGAGCTCTTCCTCATCAAGATCCAGAAAGGATCGAGATGAAAGAAATAGAGGTAATACAAGAATTGGAGACTACAACTTCAATATAAGTACTTCTGAATTAATTATAGTACTGAGAAACATGGGCGATAATGTTCGATGGCCCGAAGAAATGAGATCGAATCCAAACAGAAGGAATCCAGAATTCTGGTGTGAATTCCATAAAGATCATGGACACAGAACATCAGATTGCAGATTATTGCAAGGTGAGGTAGAACAATTATTAAGGCAGGTGCTATCTAACAGAACTGTTTAGTGAAAAAGGAAAACAGGCATATATGAAGAACAGGCAAGAGCCCCCAAAGCCACCATCCCCAAAAAGAACAGTGAACGTGATACACAGAGGAGAAGAGGTGAACGGAGTAGTTTGCAAAAGAACAACAAAATTTACAATTACACATGGGAAGCAGATTCGTGAAGCCATGGAAGCAGAAAGTATATCATTCGACGACGCAGATGTCAACGGATTGTTGCCTCTTCATAACGATGCACTGGTAATATCCCTACTTATACATGACACTAACATAAAAGAGTGTTAATTGATCCAGGTAGCTCAGTCAATATCATTTTGTTGAGAGTTGTGGAAGAAATACTAATGGAGGATCGAGTAATCCCAAAAACACGAGCCTTATCTGGGTTTGACAACTCTACGGTCATAACAAAAGGAGAAATTGAGCTTAGTACCTATGCAGAAGGAGTAATCAAAAATACGAAATTCCAAGTCACTGATATTGATATGGCTTACAACGTAATCATGGGGAGACCATGGATACATGATATGGAAGCAATACCATCTACTTTACATCAAGTAATTAAATTCCCTTCCAAATGGGGAATTCAACAGATTCGAGGCGATCACCAGACCTCAAGGAATATAAATTTAGTAGTACACTCTAACAAAAAAGTGTTAGCAGAAGAATAAAAAGACGAGGAAATCACTCAGACAGGTATGAAAGAAGATAGCCACGAGAAGGTGAACCAAATCGCCACAGAGGCTACATCAAAACACACGGACATGGATTCCAGACCTGATGTAATTCAGGAGCCAGAAGAAGACGAGCATATCAAAACAACCACTGAGGAGCTCGAAGCTATCCCACTATTCGAACAGGATCCAGAGCAAAAATTTCATATAGGCACGAGGCTAAGTCCCGTGAGAAGAGGTAAGTTAATTGAATATTTAAAAGATAATGCAGATTATTTCGCTTGGTCCCATTCAAATATGACAGGTATACCTCCAGAAGTGATGACTCATAAAATAAATGAAGATCCATCCTTCGTGCATGTCAAGCAAAAGAAAAGATAGAAAGGACCATCCAAGAACCTAGTGATCGATGAAGATGGGGACTTATTATTACAAAGTCATGCCTTTTGGCCTGAAAAATGCTGGAGCCACGTATCAAAGGCTAGTGCGTCGTTGCCGGGGACTTGAATATACACTACTTTTTAGTTACTTGCTTTAATTGTTTATTTCATTGAGTCTAACGTCACGTGATTTTTGCTCTAATCTCAGGAACTTCGAGTGAATGCGTAGGGTCAGAAGCCAGGATAGACTTGACGGCTTTGACCCCGAACCTGAGAGATCATTTCACAGGAGATTGCGAGAAGCAAGAGATACAGACAATTTTTAAGACTTCATCCGATTTCCTGTGAACATGGCAGAGGAACAACACATGGCGATTCAGGAGGTGGAAATGCCAAGCATTGCTAATGTCACCTCCAACATCGTGAAGCCTAGAATCACTGGGCACTTTGAGCTAAAACAGAGCATGATCCAACTACTTCATGCAAACGGGCAATTTTTAGGTCTTCCACACGAGGATCCACAGCAGCACATTCTGAACTTCTTGGATATTAATGATACTTATATCACTAACGGGGTCACGCCAGATTATGTGAGGCTCACGCTTTTCCCATTATC
>ML310788.1:0-12072 GCA_005239505.1 Nicotiana paniculata
GCCATAAATAAATTAAATCATCCATGGCCCTCACCAATGTTGCTTTTTAAAAATTGAATAATCCTGGTTTGCTTTAGGCTCGATTTAGACTAGTTGTGATTATGTATACGTTCGCGTAACATAATTGCGAATTTAATTCTAAAAGTAACTCAAAGTACGTGTTCACACAACTTCAATCAAACTTTTTCTTTAAAAAAAAAAAAATAAACAAAGCGTTATTAATTATGGACACGTTCGCGTGACATGGTTTTTGACGTGCCAAAGGAAAAGAGTATACGTACGCGCAACTCAATTCTTTAATTATGAACAATCAAGCGATTAAAAGTAGTTTAAAGGTAAATGCACAGAGGCCCTAAAGATGAGTAGTTAAANAACAATTTAAGCCAAGTAATAATCACTAAGCGACCGTGCTAGAATCACGGGACCCGGGATTGCCTAACACCTTCTCCCGGGTTAACAGAATTCCTTATCTAGAATTTCTGGTTCGCAGACTTAAAAAAAAAAAAAGAATTCCTCGATTTGGGTTTAAGATAAACCGGTGACTTGGAACATTAAATAAACTATTCCAAGTGGCGACTCTAATAAATAAAATAATCCCATTTCGAATAATGTCTCTTTAATTGGAAAAACTCCCATACCCCCTTGGGGTGTATAAAAAAGGAGGTGTGACATCGAGTAAGGAAAGAAGCAAGAACAAGAGCTTCACTTACCGTGGGTATTTACTTTCCAACCATACCTCCCAGCGAGGTACTTCCAAGATCTCTCTTCTGAAGGAGCAACATACAATAATTTTCTACCCCACCACGTATACCGGAGACATTCTCAACAGTGCTCGTGATTGCTGAGAGAAGAAAAAACAGATACAGTGTTAATAGAACATCTAAAGTCAAAACAAGAAAAAGTAAATGTGAGCTAAAGCATACTCACGTGCGTGATTCCACTTCTCAGGGAAGGGAAGATTTTCTTCACCCACTAAACCAACAGTGGGTACAACAACATACCGGAGGTACCAACCCCTATCCTTATCATCTCCAGGGGTTACCAACACTCTTTTGCTTCTAGCAGTCAGAGTAAAAACCCCTTCACGAAATAAGGTAGGAGAGTAGAGATGAATAAGATGGTTGAAGGTAAAAGGAACCGAGGCTAAAGAAGCCAAACTCCTAAGACATGCGACAACTCGCCACACAAGCGGGACAACTTGTCCTAAGCAGATATTGAAAAAAATGGCAAAATTCAATTATAACTTGGTCAATGGGGGTTCTAAACCCTAAAGTGAAAGGATATGTATAAACAAAAGAATATCCCATCTTGTAAGATGTTATTCTTTGATTACTATTCGGAATATAAATAGGAAAGTCAGACCTCCAAAAGCACTCCCTACGAACAAGGGAAATCTGGTCCTCAGTTATAAGGGTTGGGTATCTTTCGACACTATCAAGAGAAGAAGATTGATCTACAAGAACTTGACTATCCCTAGAAAAAACAAACTCAGCAGGGACAATTTCATCGATTCTAGGTTCACGAAGTCATTCGCCTCTACCTCTAGACAAAGATCGAGAAACGCTAAACCTTGGAGAAATTGGAGATCTAGTGGAAGGAGGAGGAACTATCTGAGAAGAAGAGGAGCCCCTCAAAGTAGTGGATCCTAGACTTCTAAGTCTACCACCCCTCCGACTCCTAGCCGGGGCAGAAGATGGCGTTAAACTTTCAATATCTATTACTCTATGAGGTTTTTTTGAAGAAGACATGTTTACAGAGGCAAAGAAGAAAGTTCTTTACAAAAGACAAAGTTAGAAAAGTGTTTCGTGGAAGCAAAGAAAAGAAAAAAATGTATTTATACTTGAATACAACCGTCTAACATGAAGAAAAAGGAAAACCATGATGAAGAGTCATAATTGAAGATGTCACTTGGGGAGTGGAACAATCACAAAAAGCCCTAAAAAGTGCCGAGTAAATGGAGAACAAATCCGAAAAGGACAAGTGGTATGATAATTAAATGGAAGTGAAGGATACAATGATTCAAGGAAAAGCGGCGGCAAAATATTCCCGCCATAAATGAATATCCACTTACCAAATATTAATCGTTAAATATATGATAAGTGGGGGGACTATCTGTATTGGTAAAAAAGAGTTTCACACGTAAGCCAGCTTTTGACAATTCAGCCAGTCACGTGGACACAGGAAAACGCGACAGCTGGACGTGATTCTTTGAAGAGGTACGGTACAAAGAGGCACGGTTCAGTAAACCCACAAACTTATCAGCCACGGGAAACTCAACTTGATCAAAACGGGAGAGAGGCACGGTCAGAATGAATCTAGACAAAACGAGCAGATTCAAAGACCCACAATTGATTACTCGAACGTTATGTAACCGAACCCCAATTACCATTATCCTTTGTAATGCCTCATTAATGTCATAATTAGTCATTAATAAGTAACCATATCAAGAGTCGTACGTTATAAGAATCTCCTATATAAGGGAGGGGAATAAAACTTGTAAAGGCATCTGATTCTCGAATACAATNTAACCATATCAAGAGTCGTACGTTATAAGAATCTCCTATATAAGGGAGGGGAATAAAACTTGTAAAGGCATCTGATTCTCGGATACAATTAACTGCGATTTTCTATATTTCTGCAATATTGTCTATTATTCATTTTTCTCTATTACCTTGATTATCAGTAACCCGTATTCATATTAAAAAATAAGCTTTAGTCAAAGGGTTTAATTCTTTGGTTAAACCCCTAGTTAAGTTATTATATTTTGACACAGATCGCCGTACACCATTTATTTAGGTGTAATTTGAGCGTATCAGTCATATGTGAAAATCCTTTGGGCGCCGAATAATTAGTTCAAAAAATAATAAAAGCTAGCTACTGCTGGATCGACATGGAAAAGGACGCGAAGGAGTTCGTACGAAAATGCAACGAATGTGAAAGACATGCCCCGACGATTCATCAGAACTAGGAGCTGCTACATTCGATCTGGTCACCCTGGACGTTCATGAAATGGGGGATGGACATCTTCGGCTCCCTTCCATGGGCACTCGATAAAGCCCAATTTATATTATTTATGACTGACCATTTTTCTAAATGGATGGAAGCCCATGCGTTGAGAAAGTCAGGGAGAAGGAAGTCATTGATTTCATCTGGAACCACATAATATGCCGGTTCAGAATGCCGACCGAGATCTTCTGCGATAGTGGGAAGCAGTTCATCGACAACAAAGTAAGCAAGTTTTTCGAAGATCATAAGATCAAAAGGATGCTCTCAACACTCTATCACCTTAGTGGGAACAAGCAAGAGGAGTCCGCGAACAAATGGAAAGAAATTTTGCCCGAAGTCCTATGGGCATACCGTACGACCTAGAAATTCAGTACCGGGGCCACCCCTTTCTTGTTGGTTTATGGCACCGAAGCTCTAATACCGGTCAAAGTGGGAGAACCAAGTTTCAGGTTATGATATGCGACTGAAGAGTCAAATGATGAGGCCATGAATACAAGCCTGGAGCTGTTAGATAAACGGCACGAAGCCGCCCTCGTCCGGTTGGCCGCCCAAAAACAACGGATGGATAGGTATTACAATCGAAGAGCCAACCTTCGACACTTTAATATCGGGGACTTGGTGTTATGGAAGGTCACACTAAGCACCCGGAACCCGAACAAAGGGAAGCTCGGGCCAAAATGGAAAGGTCCGTATCGAATTATCAAGATCACCGAAAGAGGATCGTACAAACTCGGAGAAATAAACGATGAGAGACTACCGAACAACTAGAACATAACTTACTTGAAACGATACTACTCCTAAGGTACAACCCCATTCATTTATTTTATTTACATTTTGGACTAATACTTGTAGGTAACCATCAAGGAACAATACCACTTTTAGGCCTGAAAGCACGTGTTGTACTCTTTTTCCCTTGAACCGGTTTCATCCCAAATGGGTTTTCCCGCAAGGTTTTTAACGAGGAAACAATGGATCGTGCTAACATAGAATCGAATACCAGTTATGAACTGGTTTCAAGGATAACATCAACAGTATCTGAGGCTTCTCTATGATCGGCCTCGAACACTGGGGGAATCACCCTCGGATAATGATTTTAGCAAGGAAAGAAACTTTATGCTCGAATAGTCTTGATTATGTCGATAGGATTTACTGTAAGGACGAAAGGTGAAATGAACCATTCCCACATAGACCGCCCGAGCCCTGGCACAAAGCTTGTACACATGTGTAACCTTGTATACTACGCACAGAAAAGAAAGGAAGTTTCTACCTTGCGGATAAATATTTTGTCGCTTAAAAACATTTTCTTTCTTACATTTTGTCCCCTAAAGACATTGAGCGCAAGGGACACCTCACTTGGGAAGTTTCATCCAAGGCAGGTTCAGACGGCCCGGGATAACAAAGCCTGGGGGCACAAAGCCTATTAGGTAGTTCCCAAACTTTAAAGGCTACGGCCATCCCCATTCGGGGACGTTGTCTTGGGTAAGCCCGGATGACTCGGGGTAACAATACCATTGGGAAACACCCAAACTAAAAAGTTTACGACCGTCCTAGAACGGCTCGGAGACGTCCAAGAGCCATAACCAAAACATAATTCCTTCAAGATTTCTAAATCGGTCAAAAGGCTACCCTCGACATGTTGTAATCTAAAATATTCTAAGTACTTTGGGGAAAGATTCCGATCATACCAAATCCCTCACGAGTCTTAAGAAAAATAATATCAAGAACAAGGCTTTTTCAAACCTCCGAGCAAGACCTAATTATTGCGTGCTAAGGAATTCGATATCTTTACAATCATAATGAAAAGTGCGAAAGGAAACAAGCTTAAAAACTGTCGAAGGTAAAAATATCCTTATATATATATCTATATAAAATGATATTTATAAAGGCCAAATGGCCTCAACAAAAAGTACAAAGGTGCAAAAACAAAGACAAATCTACAAGGCACCTAAACAGCATGGTCTTCGTTGGAGCCACCGGGACCATTGGGGTCTTCTCCACTCTGGATCCGCCCGAAACCCTAGAGTCTTCTTCATCCTCTATATACGCAAACTTCTTGGCCTTGGCATCGAGCCCCTTATAACTTTCGATATCGGTCGATAAATCAAAACCCCGTGCATGAACCTTCTCGAGGGCCTCCCTTCGGGACTCCCACTTCACATGTTCGATAATGTCTTTCAGGCGGTCTTGGGCTGCCTCGGCACAACTTTTTACAGGGCCACCATCTCATCGGCATCAGCCTTGGTTATCTCAGCCACCGACTTGGCCGCTTTAAGCTCCTTGGCCACGGTTTCTCGATCGGCAACAACCGAGCTCATTCGAGACTGGAGCTCCTCAATTTTGTGGGACCTTGCCTCAACCTTCTCCCTCGTCGCATGAATTTAAGCCTCCGATGAGGCCAATTGAGCCCGGGAAGTCTCCTTTTCCGAGGCCAAGCAGTCCATCTTGCCTTTCTACTCTTCGGCCTCGACCTTCATTACATCCATCTCGGTCTAGAGTTGGTCGATTCGATCAATCTTCTGTTAGTCTTGCGGGTTTTGGCCATTAGTCACCGTGTCTAGATCATCTCCACTAACTTCAAAGATTTTTACCTGCTCAACCAGGTCGGTGTGTTCTTTCTGAGCCGCGTTCGACTCAGCTCGAAGGCTCTTAGCCTCTCCTTCATGTTGCTCGCTGAGAAAGTTGTACATGTCTCTCTTCTCATCAAGCTCTTTGACTTCAGTCTCGAGTTGGGTCAGCTCATCCCGATACTGGAGGAAGGTTTCATGGGGAAGCACCAAGGTCTGCAAATACGAGAATAGATATTAGGATCGTCAGGAACTAAAGTTGAAAAATAAAAGAGTTTGGTAACATCTTACCTAGTTAAGCTCATGTTTTTCTTCATTGAACAGGCATGGAGCATCTACCTCGTTCATTTTTTCCTGATCTTCTTTCGTTACCAGGCACTGGAGGTAACTAGCTTCCCCAACAAGAGAGGAAAGAACCCAGGTATCTTCCAGAATGGTGGTGACGATTGACAGCTTCCGAATAGGATCCGTACTCGGGGTCGAAAACTGGTTGGCCAACCTCGGGCTCGAGTACGGACCGCCAAACTCCGAGGATGGACTTTTACTTGGCACTTATAAATCACCCAATTTGCTCCAGAGCAGACGATTATACGCCGTCAAAGAAGCGACAAAGGGTATCGTCCACTCCGTGGGCACCCTCGTTCGATCGCTCCTTCGTCGTTCGGGCTTCATCGAACA
The DNA here is from genome assembly GCA_005239505.1 of Nicotiana paniculata. Classification (NCBI taxonomy): domain Eukaryota; kingdom Viridiplantae; phylum Streptophyta; class Magnoliopsida; order Solanales; family Solanaceae; genus Nicotiana; species Nicotiana paniculata. The sequence continues at coordinate 6,249 of ML310788.1, forward strand.
TTGAGTCCGTGAATGAAGGTGATCCTGTAATATCTATCACACTGGGCTGGGTGGATCCGACTTCTCGAGAGCTATCAACCTCCACTATAGCATCGATCTCACAAGATTGAGAGGGGTTAGCCTCCATCATTCGGCTGTCGCACGTTCTTCGGGAACAAATGGCTCTTGGGCCACTAAAATTTAATCCTCCTCAGGCTTGTCACTGAGCCAGAGGAGTGAGTTCAAGAGCACTCGAGAGATGGAGGTTGCTTTTGATTTGTGAACCATCCTCCTTCTCGATTTCTTTTTTTCCGAGCTCGGGGAGTTGGGAGCCCTCCTCCCTTTCGTCTCTCTGGCCTGCCCTGGGGTAGGAGACTCAAAAGGCAAGTCCTCGCCACCTACTGGAGGCCTAAGCTCGACATCCTTAGGCAAACCTGCAAATGGAAGTAAAGGAAATAAGGGCTTGATGTTGAAAGAAGAAGCCTAACACAACCTACTTGGGAAAGAAGTCTTACCATGGGAACATGCTTCCCAACCGCCCTTCGAGAGTTTGCGCCACGAGGCTTTAAATAGGGCATCTGTGAAACGATACCCTCGACCCACTCCTTGAGTCAATGGACAATATTTCGGACCCGAGCAACGGCTGCACCACAAGAAATACCAATGAGGAAAAGAAAAGTAAACATAAAATTAACATTCGAAGGAAAGTTATAGTTACGTGACGTATTCCATTTCTCAGGGAATGTCATGCAGTCGTCCGAAATCAAGTTCGAAGTCATCACTTGAACAAAACGGCTTTGCCAGCCTCAATCCCGGTCCTCATCGATACTTGAGAATGGGGTTTTACTAGCCCGATGCACAAGCTTTATCAGCCCCCTCGGAATATTCAGGGACTTCACAAATGGAGTAGGTGATCAACAATGAACTGGCATGAGTCAATTTTGTTCAAAAAAAACTAAAGAATGAACACAATCCTCCATAGTGAAGGATGAATCTGAACGAGGCATACCTCGTGTCTGTTACAGAAGTCTATTATGACCGTGTCCACTGGTCCCAATGTAAAAGGATAAATGTAAATACTCAGATATCCCTCAACATGGGTGGTATTGTCCTCCTCAGAGTCGGGGACACTATGTTTTTATCGCCCAACTTGCAGTCTTTTCGGATCGTAAGGAGGACCTCTTCAGTAATCGCGCAGATGTATCTCGAGACCGCCTCACAACGACCCTGTACGGAGTAAGTCTTTTCAACCTTGAAATATTTGTTGACCAAACATCCCCCGGGGGTGAAAATTTTCAAGGGATGTTAGGGTACTGGTTCATTAACGGCCATGTTCGGAGCGGTCTTCTCGACCTTAGTGGCCAGCCGCGAAGTAGAAGGAGTTTCTTTTTGGGGAACGATTTTTGAAGTCTTTGCCATACCTTTAGAATGTAAAATTGGAGGAAATTCTGTAAAAGATGAAGAAAGAAAGGAAGTTGAAGGATTAGACTTGTTGGCTTAAGAAGAAGATGGGTAAAATGTTTTGTAAAGGACCTTGAGTAATGGGGGTAAAAGTGCTAAAGAATATTAAAAACCTAAGGGTACGAGAGTAGAAGGTTTGATGTAAATTGAAAATGAACAAAGGAGGAGGTATTTATAGTAGTTCAGTGACGTTTCACGTCCATGGGCAGCCAATCGGCGGCCAACATGCATTTAATGTCATTATGACGTGACTGACGAGAGGTTTCGAGTTTTTTGTCGCTTCTGCCGCGATGTGTCGAAATAGGAATCAGAAGCTCATGTCGTTTCTCATCATTTACTCTCCGAGGAACGATGAGACTATCTGTATACGGCTACAACCGACCTCATGGTGCACCCCAGACTTCGACAAGATAAGCCAGGCTCAAGACATGGTGGTGAGGGACCTAAATCGAGCTAAAAGTCCCATCGAATCAGAATCTGGTGGCATGACGCATTCCCTCGAGAGTATCGAGATCATGGTTCTAGAATCGGTCCTAGCCTCGAACGGCTTAGAAAAATATTGCCGGACAATCAAACATAGACAATAGATTGCCGGAGTATCTGTGATCAGCTGGATATTACGGCGGGGATCTCAGCACATATTGTTAAGGAACTGGCAATTAGTAAATCAGAAGATTAATTTTACCTTTTATAGAGTTGTACCTAAAGTAGGATCCCCTGCTATATAAAGGGGGTCTGATAATTCATGAAGGACATTATAACATGCATTCCAAAGAAATATATTATTATATTTTATGTTCTTAGCTCTTTCTCTTGTTCATAGTGTTGGTCGTGGTGAGCCCGGATCAAGGGTGACTATTTAACTAAGGTTGGAACTATCCTACTCTTGTGGTTTGCATTTTCTTCTATCTTTGTTTGTTCAGTATTAACTTAGTTTATCGCTTTGTATCGAATTAATCCGTGTATCCTTAAAATCACTTACAAATTTAATTGTTATCTGATTCTGAGGGTAAACAGTGTTTAAAAAAATTGAACTCCAGTAAATACAAAATTTTTCTTATTAAATCTTTCTTTATTTGAAAAATGAATAAAGCCTTAATATTTAGGAGTTTAAAATCAATTAAAATTTTATCTTATATAAATCATATTTAGTAATTTAAACCATTGACCAGAATCATGATATTAGTAATAAATTATAAAATTTGAATAAATCTTAAGCTGACTATATTTATTAAGAACAGGGCTTCATCCTTTATTGAGTAGCTAAATATGTTACATCTTTTTTAGGAATTTATACCTTTTTAACTTTTATTTTAATAACCAAATATAGTTTTTATATAATATTGATGTGATTTTAAAATTAAGATGAGGTACGCGCGTAATCGCACATACACTAAGACTAGTAAAGGTAAATAACATGATTACAACAACAACAACAACAACAACAACAACAATAACAACAACAACAACAACAACAACAACAAACCCAGTATAATCCCACATAGTGAGGTTTGGGGAGGATAATGTGTACACATCCTTACCCCTACTTTGTGGAAATACAGAGGTCGTTTCCAATAGACCCTCAGCTCAGATAAGCATAAGCACCAGATAAATAACATGATTCTCAACATAAAAATAATTTGAAACCATCAAATATCATAAACTGCCTCGAAGAAAACAAAGATAACCAATATCAAATCTCAAGTCAGGAAAACTCATATGTGCAGTGACTTCCTATTGAAATTTATGGACGAGTCTGCCGAGGTAAATAGCCCAATACCATAAAAATAATGTTATACAATACTGTTGAAGTCATACGTCCGATATATTGATGCATCTCATAATACTGTTGAGGCGAACGACTCGCTCCAATGATAATTATTCATATCACTGCCGAGGTGACTGACCCGATCCCATAGGAATAGATAAACTCTCATCGGGCCGATAGCCCCTCTCGTGAAGATATATCTCACACCCCGAAATTCCACCACCGGGCCATGATGGCGTCTAATGTTGAACCTGCTAGACAAGCCAACGTGTATAGATAAACTAAACGGTTCACAATTTAACAGCAGAAATAAATATGGTTTCAAGCTAATTAAGGACAACAAAATACAACAACGCGTAAATTTTCCCAAAACCTGGAGTCACAAACTCACGAACTATTTATAAGAGTGCTAAATACAAGTCCGAAAAGAGAAAACATAGCTGTCTCTGAAACTAGGAAAAAAAACAAGACATAAGTGAAGACAAAGGGATGGGAGAGACGCCAAGGCCCACAAACGCCAGCGGGTATACCTTGAAGCCTCTATGATAAGCTGGAAGACACTCCCACTATTGATGTCCTCCGGGTCCGGCTGCGTAATCTGCACAACATAAAGAAGTGAAGGTGTAGCATCAGTACAACTAACCCCATGTACTGGTAAGTGCCTAGCCTAACCTCGGCGAAGTAGTGACGAGGATAGAACCAGACTACCAAATAAACCTGTGCAGTTCAAATAATTAGATATACATATATACAACGAATAAGAAATATAGGGAGAAAATAATTAATAAAGGAAGGGGAACATGTTGTGGGGAGATAACAGTTTCATATAAGAAATCTGAATAAGGAAGGGGAACATGTTGTGGGGATATAACAGTTTCATATAAGAAATCTCAATAAGGAAAAGAACAACAAAATCCAGCATATCAATAAGGACAAGAAATCACAAACTTGCATGGCATCACCCTTCGTGTTTTTACTCTCGTCCTCACTATGCAATGTATAATGTAAACAATGTAAATCATCAATCCTCGGAAATGAAAGGATGCCAGATCTCAAGTCTATCTTTGAATATACCTTGGCACCCTGAAGCTGATCGAACAAATCATCAATCCTCGGCAGTGGATACTTATTCTTGATTGTAACCTTGTTCAATTGCAGGTAATCAATGCACAGCATCATCGAACCATCCTTTTTCTTCACAAACAATACTGGAGCACCCCAAGGAGAAACACTAGGTCTAATGAAACCCTTCTCAAGCAAATCCTGCAACTTTTCCTTCAACTCTTTCAACTCTGGCGGGGCCATGCGATACGGCGGAATAGAAATGGGTTGGGTGCCCGGAGCCAGATCAATGCAGAAATCAATGTCCCTGTCGGGTGGCATCCCCAGCAGGTCTAAAGGGAAGACCTCAGGAAACTCACGAACCATGGGTACCGAATCAATAGAGGGAACCTTAACACTGGAATCGCGCACATATGCCAAATAAGTCAAACACCCCTTATCGACCATATGTCGAGCCTTCACGTACGAAATAACACTACAGGTAGAATGACCAGGAGTTCCTTTCCACTCCAAACGGGGCAAATCTAGCAAAGCTAAGGTCACCGTCTTGGCATGACAATCCAAGATGGCATGATATGGGGATAACCAGTCCATCCCCAATATAACATCAAAGTCGACCATACCTAAAAGCAACAAATCAACACGGGTATCAAGACCCTCAATCACCACAACACAATAACGATGGACTCGATCGACCATGATAGAATCACCCACCGGTGTAGATCCATAAACAGGACACATACGAATACGTAGACCCCGGATCAAATAGCCCTAAAGCATCTCTGTCACAAACCTGAATAGTACATGTAATGACTGCATCTGAAGACTCAGCCTCTGGCCTGGCTGGAAGAGCATAACAACGGGGCTCGGCCCTACCACCCTAAACCACATCTCTGGGACGGTCGGCTGCTGGATGGCCTCCACCTCTAGCAGCTTGAGCTCCACCTCTATGACCTCTACCTCCACCTCTAGCACCTCTACCCCCACCTCTAGCTGGCTGGGCAGGCTGTGGAACACCTAGTGCCTGCACCGTAGCACGAGAACCCTGATGCTGCGAACTACCTTGTGCTCGAGGGAAAAATCTGGCAAGGTGACCCGGATCGCCACAAGTGTAACAAGACCTCGGCTGCTAAGGGAACTGAGTCTGACCCTGTCGACCTGAATGACCACCTCGAAAACTCTGCGGCGGTGCACTGATGGGAGCTGCTGGCGCACTGTAAAGCTGCTGATCAGAATAGTGCGTCTGATACCCACAACCACCTGAAGTACCATGGGAAACCTGAAGAGCTGACTGAAAAGGTCTGGGAGGATGACCTCTGCCTGAAGAATCCCTTCCCCCAGATGAGGCTCCACTGAAATGACCGAAATGACGGGGCCTCTTGTAAGCCCTCTAACCACCACCCTGTGACAGAATCATCTCAATCCTCCTGGCCACATTGGCCGGATCCTAGAACGATATATCTGTACCTGACTCTCTAGCCATCTGAAGTTTGATAGGCCGGGCCAATCCCTTGATAAACCTCCGAACCCTCTCCCGATCAGTGGGAAGTATCA
>ML310793.1:0-26122 GCA_005239505.1 Nicotiana paniculata
GGGAGGGTATTAAGGTGGATCCTAAGAAGATTGAGGCGGTTCAGAGTTCGCCACGTCCCACTTTAGTGACTGAGATCAGGAGTTTCCTGGGGTTAGGGGTTATTATCGCCGAATTGTGCAGGGTTTTTCGTCCATTGCAGAACCTTTGACTAGATTGAACCAGAAGGGTGCCCCTTTCTGTTGGTTCGATGACTGTGAGGCAAGATTTCAGAAGCTCAAGACAACTTTGACCATAACACCGGTTCTAGTGTTGACTTCCGATTCGGGGATGTATACGGTTTATTTTGACGCTTCACTCATTGTCTTGGGATGTGTATTGATGCAGGAGGGACGAGTTATTGCATATGCTTCACGTCAGCTGAAGATTCATGAGAAGAACTACCCCATGAACAATTTGGAGTTGGCAACGATTATTCATGCTCTTAAGATTTGGAGGAATTACTTGTATGGAGTGTCCTGTGAGGTTTATACGAACCACCGCAATTTACAGCACTTGTTCAAGCAAAGGGATCTTAATTTGGGGCATGTATATGGCCTGAGTTACTGATGGACTATGATATCACTATTCTTTATCATCCGGGCAGGGCAAATGTGGTCGCATATGCCTTAAGCAGGAAGGCGGAGAGTATGGGTAGTTTGGCATTCATTTCAGCGGAGGAGAGGACACTAGCTTTGGACATTCAGTCCTTGGCTAACAAACTTGTAAGGCTGGAAATTTCAGAGCCCAACCGAGTTCTTGCGTGTGTTTTTTCTCAGTCTTCATTATTGGGACATATCAAGGCTCGGTAGTTTGATGATCTGCACTTGGCAGTTCTTAGAGAGACGGTACTACATGGTGGTTCCAAAGAGGTTTCTATTGGTGAGGATGGTGTTCTGCGACTTCAGGGTCGCCTATGTGTTCCTAATGTTGATGGACTGGGGGAGAGGATTCTAGAGAAGGCACACAGTTCATGGTATCCTATTTATCCAGGTTCCATGAAGTTGTATCATGACCTGAGGCAACATTATTGGTGGCGGCGGATGAAGAAAGACATAGTGCAGTATGTAGCTAGATGCCTAAATTTCCAGCAGGTTAAGTATGAGCACCAGAGGGCAGGAGGCCTACTCCAGCAGATGACTATACCTGAGTGGAAATGGGAGCGCATCACTATGGACTTCGTGGTTGGGTTGCCACGGACTTTGCGGAAGTTCGATGCAGTATGGGTTATTGTCGACAGGTTGAACAAGTCGACACTTCATTCCAGTAGCCACTAATTACACTTCAGAGAGGTTGGCCCAGATATACATTTGGGAGATAGTTAGGTTGAATGATGTGCCTGTGTCCATCATATCAGATAAAGGTCCTCAATTCACTTCGCATTTCTAGAGAGCCGTATAGAGTGAGTTGGGAACCCGTGTAGAGCTCAACACAACATTCCATCCACATACTGATGGGCAATCAGAGCGGACAGTTCAGATATTGGAGGACATGCTCAGAGCATGTGTGATTGACTTTGAAGGGCAGTGGGATCAGTTCTTTCCCTTGGCCGAGTTTTCTTACAACAATAGTTAACAGTCCAGCATTGAGATGGATCCATTTGAGGCTTTATATTGTTGGCGATGTCATTCTCACATCGGGTGGTTTGATCCTGGCGAGGCTAAGTTATACGGTACTGATCTGGTAAAGGATGCCTTGGAAAAGGTAAAGTTGATTCAGGAGAGACTTCACAAGGCACAGTGCAGACAAAAGAGTTACGCGGATCAGAAGGCGCGCGATGCATCATTTATGATCGGCGAGAAGGTTCTCTTGAAAGTCTCGCCGATGAAGGGTATTATGATATTCGGGAGGAAGGGAAAGTTGAGCCCCAGGTTTATAGGCGCATTTGAGGTGTTGAGGCGAGTTGGGGAGGTTTCTTATGAGCTCGCTTTTCCTCCCGACATATCAGGAGTTCATCCAGTTTTTCATGTGTCTATGCTCCGGAGGTACCACGCCGACTTATCTCATGTGTTAGACTTCAGTACCATTCATCTAGACGAGAGATTTGGCTACGAGGAAGAGCCAATTGCTATTGTTGATAGGAAGGATCGCCAGTTGGGGTCTAAGAGGGTTTCCGTCGTGAAGGTCCAGTGGAGGGGCCAACCAGTCGAGGAGGCAACTTGGGAGCCCGAGGAGGACATGCAGAGCAGATATCCACACTTGTTCAGCACTCTAGGTATGATTTTAGATCCGTTCGAGGACGAATGTTTATTTAAGAGGTGGATAATGTAACGACCCGACCGGTCGTTTTTCTTTCTAGAACCCCGTGCCCCAAAATAAGACTTCCTGTACTTGCTTTTATTGATTTATAACTTGTGGGGATGGTTGGTTCGGGATTTGGAAGAGTTTGGGTTGGAATCAGAACACTTGGTTCATTAAGGTTGGCTTAAAAGGCCAAGTTTGACTTCGGTCAACATATTGAGTAAACGACCTCGAAATCGAGATTTGACAATTCCAATAGTTTCGTATGATGATTTCGGACTTGGGCGTATGTCCGGAATGGGTTTCGGATGACCCGGGAGCATTTCAGCGCCAAATAGTGAAAATTGGATTCTTGAAGTTTTAGAAGTTCTATAATTGTGGTTTGGGACGTGCTTTGGTGATATCGAGGTCCAAATGGAATTTTGAGACCCGACATACTTCTGTAATGCCATTTAATACTTGCATACAAAATTTGGTATCATTCCGAGTAGTATAAGTACGTTTCGACACGTTGGAAGTAGAATGAAGAACTTAAAGTTCATAAGTTTGATCCAAATGGTTTTAGGGTGTAATTCTTAGTTTTTGATGTTATTTCGATCTTCGGATCGTGCGAGAAAGTTTGTATAATGTTGTTGTACTTGTGTGAGTATTCGGAGTGGAGCCCCGAGGGATTGGGTGAGTTTCGGACGTGTAGGAGGGGTTGAAAAACACACCAGATTTCCGGTATTTTTGGCATCTGCTACAGGCCTTGTAAATTCGAGAAAAGGTTTGCATTTGCGAACTCGCAATTCCAATAAAGGCTTCGCAATTGCGAAGGGAGACGACCAGGCAGTGTTCGCATTTGCGACACATGCGCCACATTTGCGATCCAAGCATAAGCCGCAATTGCGACCATTTAGTCGCATTTGCGAACCCCACCTCCTTGGCCCAGGCTTCGCATTTGCGAGGATTTTTGTCACATTTGAGACCCTCACATTTGTGAACCTGGTGTCACAAATGCGACATCAGAGGACTGTGCACAATTTTTAAAAACGGGACTTAGGTCATTTATTTCATTTCACTTCTACGATTAGGCGATTTATAGAGCTTTTGGAAGGAGGCTTTCACCTAGCACTTTGAGGTAAGTAATTCCTATACAACATGAGTTAAATACATAGATTATGAATAGATTAACATGCAAAAATTAGTAAAAATTATGGGTTTAGAGTAAAATCTAGGATTTTGATAAAAATAAGATCTAACCATGAAATTTATTATGAAATCTAGTAAAAACCATATATTCTTGAACCTAAGGTTATGGGTAACTATTTTCTTCAAAAATTTCCGGAATCCTGGCACGTGGGCCTGAGAGCGGATTTTAGGGATCTCGCAATTTGGGTTGGGTAATCACTCTAATAGGGGAAATGTAAGCTTTGAAGCCTATATTGATTAGTTTTTCCCCATATTTGAATAGTTTTGGATTTGTCCGGATCGGATTTGAGAGTTTGAGAATTCTTGAGCTCGGAAGTAAGCTTTGGGGGCAAGGTAAATCTCCTTTATAACCTTGTAAGCGGGAAATTTCCTCATAAGTGAATTTATATAATATGTGATTATTTGTGCGGGACTATGTATGCACGAAGTGACGAGAGTCCGTAAGTAGTCACTATTCCTGTTATGTCCGGGTGTTTTAGGCTTACACCATGCTTTGTGAACACTGTTAATTGATTATATGCACTATTTGTGTTGGATGAGAATTCATTTCAAGATTTTCAAGAATGTGGAGGTTTCAAGTAAATTATCATTTTTTTAGAAACGGGGTTGAGGAAAAACATGTTATGCTTATATGTAACCGCCTCGCAATTATATTTCGCGAGCGGGGTGATCCTTTTCACTACTCTCATGGGAGCGGGCCTTTCGCCTCGGCAGGTTAATAGATGCGTCTATGGTTCGCGCTGTTCGACCCTTCGGCGGTGTACATTTTATTATTTCCTTGGATCGGGCCGTACGTCCTCGACATTATATGCGCATGCTATTTTCTTGGCACTTCTCGGTGACTTTAGTCTGCTTTAAATGCCTTGAAATATAAATTGTCAACTTAAATGATAGATATTGAAATGTATATTTATGAAAAGTCTTGTCACTTCCTGTTACTATATGTTACCTAGCCTTATATTCATGTATAGACTCATACTTAAATACATATTGTTTGGCCCTAGTAAGTGTCAAGTCGACCCCTCGTCACTACTTCTTCGAGGTTAGATTGGATATTTACTGGGTACATATTATTTATGTATTCATACTACGCTCTGTACTTAATTGTACAGGATCTGAGGCAGGTGCATGTAGCTACTCGTCCGGAGGTATTCTTGATATCTGGGTCGAGATTCCACGGTGAACTGCTCTCTTCTGATGCCGTTCAATAGCGTGTTGTAGTCTCTCTTTTGCTTCGACTGTCTATTCTATTTCAGGCAGTTGGATAGATATATTCTTTTGTACATCCTACTAGATGTCCACATACTTGTGACACTAGTTTCTGGCACACACATTAGTAGACTATTCTTTTGGGATGTAATTACTTAATTATGACTTCATTTGGTCATTTCAGCTTTAAATTGCCTAAACTATTCTCTGTTATCGAATGCTTTAAATTTAAGCTAAGTAAATATTGGAAATATTTTGGTGAAATAAATAAAACCCATTAGTTGATTAATGTTGGCTTGTCTAACCTCGGTGTTGGGCGCTATCGCGACCTAAATTGGAAATTGTGTCGTGACACTTATACTGTGGCATTTAACAATGAAGTATAACATATGTAATAGCTATCGCATTTATGCTATGTCATATTCTTCCACTTGCGATGCTGTATAATTGTGCTCTTTGTTACTTTGGCAACAAAAGTATTATTAAATCCATGTTTCTGTTGATGAGAGCTTCTCCATTTGGTAATTCTATTGTAATCTGATCTTATAGCTGGAATGTCAGACAGAATATAAGCGTGTCACTGTTTCTTTTCATTCTTATTCTTCTTTTCACTGTTGGTGTAATTACTTTAATATTTCACTTACACAAAGAAGTTTGTCTTCAAATCCAGCTAAATAGTTCCAACAAACATGTGAAGTAGTTCTCAGTCGCATCATCGAGCTGACGAATATAGGAAATGATGATAGTTCTTGAACAATGGCATCATCACTCTTTCTATCTGTACATTTAACCCGTCCTGCTTCTTATTCCTCTGTCAGTGACCCCACAAAAGTTCATTAGAGTTAAGAATATGGCATGTATGATTGCTATGTTCTTATTTTTGCATTACAGATTATAGAGGAGATGAATCTATTTATGTGATTATTCAGTCTGTAGGTTCAATGTTTCAATGTTTGCTCTGTTAAAACATGAGGTTGCTTATGTAGTTGGTCAATAACAAAATAAAAAGGCTTCAGATGTACAGTCCAGGACTTTTAAAAATGTCAATGAGCATCGAGTGATTAGATAGTTACTTCTATTCAGTTTATTAGATAGTTGATGTTGTGAAACAAACAAAAGTTCGCCTCACTATACTCACAATATCCAATTGCTTTCTAAAGAGATCATATTGCTAATATTTGAACATTGATGTAGCTGATATGAATGATAAGTATAATAGATATTATCTGTACTTTCCTTTGAAAAGTTTAAATCTTATGTTAGATCTTTATGTTGAGGTTTCTGAACAAATTATGCATTCACTCAATATAAGTATATTCTTGAGGCCTACCATTTGGATAAATATACGCAATTGTTATTCTTTGTTGTTACTTCATTTATCTAGCTGGAATCTAACTCATTGTTAAGTGTTATGTATGAAGTCATGATGTTGCAATATCGCGTATTGTGATACATCATGTGTTGACATATTTTTCTTCTTTTTTTTTCCTTTTTTTTTGATTCTCAAGAGCTGATAAGCTAATTCCAAGTGATCAATCTTCTATCATAGTCAGGACCTGGTGCTGAGAATTCTATTTAGCCATTGGTTCTTTTCTGTAAATTGTGGAGTTTTGTGGATATACTCTTCCATCAATCTCTCTTATTGGACTGTGCAGATTATATTGGAGAGATTATGTACATAATGGTTCAATGGTTTTGTTTTAGTATCTTTTATCAAACTGCGACTGAGTGACGCAGGTGATTTAACTATTGTTATCATTAATTTCAATGTTGAAGATTTTGATTCATAGAGCAAAGATACGAAAAGCTAACGATGCTTCATGTCTATAATTCATGAAAGTTAGATAAGATGCTAAAATTTTTGAGCCAATGTCAAAGAAGTCGGACAGGTGAAGCACAAGTCGGACACACACATGACAAGTCAAACATGCTCAGGGCAATATGGACAGGCACAAGACAAGTCCGACAAGCGCAGGACAAGCTAAAAATTTAAGAACAAATGTTTGTGTATCAATGAGCTTGAGATACATTAATTTTAGATTTCCGAATACGTTGCTTGAATTACAATTTTTTTGTCGATAGTACTACATTTACCAAATGGAGATATAACATATGAATCTTTGATTGTTGTTTTGTGGGAATGAACTAATTAATGTGTTGATTAGATTAATGTCTTACAACAAAAAATGACCAATCATCTAATATTGCATTTTCTTACGTACAGTGTCCTCACTAGCTGTTTTCTAATGTATAAGTGTGTTCCTTCATGACTTGAATGTATGAATATCCAGTGCATTTATATTTCCATAAAATAATACCATTTGCACCTTTGTGTCTACCGTATTTTCCAAATAATATTTTTTTTTATAAAAGTTATGTTTAATATTTTTCGCGTAACGCGCGGGTACGAATACTAATAAAAAGAGAACAATAGAAAATTTGGGTTAGAGAATAATTTTGTCGACCAAATGGTTATTACAATTTTGGGAACTATCAGAAATGTTACATTAAGAAGATTCTATATAGATGAAAAGGGATATTTTCCAACCTAATTAATGCACCAACAGAAGGAGATAATCCTCCAGCACACGTTCAGGCAAGGGAATATCGTAGCTCATCATATGGCAAAGAAGGCTGTTGATCTAACAAAGGGGAAGAAGATTTTTGTTGAACCACCATCTTATGTAAAATGTCTTGTGAAACGTGAAGTAGTAGAACAATCTGTTTTTGTGAAATTTCTATCTTATGATACTTGCAAAAATCTTAGCAAGCTTAGGCAATCAAAGTGTCCTTAGTGACACCAACTATGACAGTCATGTAATGAACGTTACTTAGCTATTAATATATATATATTTCCTGTTTGCTAAAAAAAGAGATTAAAATAGTCGGCTGCATTTTAATTACTTAAATATAAAATCTATTTTTTTTTTAAAACTTCACATAAAGGTATATGTCCTTAATTTTTTTAAGTATATTTTGTTGTGATATCTTTTATTTATTTATTCAGCATTTGTCATATTTACGCATGTGACTTTTTCCCTTTTTGCATATTTGTCATTTTTCCATCTTTTCTCGAATGCTAGTTGATGGACACGTGCGTTCAGTGGCAAAGCCATATGGTCATAAGGATGGTCAACTGATCACCCTTCGTTGAAAAATTACACTGTATAAATAGATAAATATTACGTTTTAGAAGTATATAACACATACTGAACGTCCTTTATTGAATAAATTTTCACTATTTTTAAATTTGAACATCCTTGGGAAAAATAGTAGTTTGTCTTATTCAGAGGCAGATGTAGTATTCTACCGATGGATACAGGTATTCTGAACCATAATGTTCGACGCAGAGTAAAAATTTATATGTAAAAATTTATTAAAATTGCAAAAATAGTAGATATGAATCCATAATTTTAAAAAATATAATGTGTTTAATGCTAAAAATTTTATAATTTGAACTAATAAGATTTAATTTTTAGATCCGCCCCTGGTCTTATTCCTTTGTATCAAGAGAGACAAGCAATAGATCTCTTCATCAACGAATATTAACTACCAACGAACACTATTGCCATTTTCTCTTTGTGTTCTTTTATTTAGCCACTTCAAATTAGTCAATAGTACAACACATATGAATACAAATATTAAAAAAAAAATGTGGCTTGAATACTTTTCATGCTGTACCAAAATTAGAATGAATCAACGTTGCTCTTAAATGCTTCGCGAGTGAGGAATTTTCATAAATCACTATTGTTTATTGGCTATTAGCTTTCTATTGCTATCATATACATAATTACTTCATATAGCTACTATTCAATTGTTACAGTAGTATATTCGCGCTGCTGTATTCATGAATACAACAACAAAAAGCGCCTAAAAATCAGGGCCGTCCAACTATACGCACATGTATTCATTCACATGTATTCCCAACATGTATTCATGAATACAACAACAAAAAATGCTTAAAATCAGGGCAGTCCAGCTGTACGCGCATGTATTCACATGTATTCGCGCTGCTGTATTCATGAATACAACAACAAAAAATGCCTAAAATCATGGCAGTTCAGCTGTACACACATTTATTCACATGTATTCGCGCCATGTACTCACGCATACCGTAAAAGCAATCACCTTAAAAATAGGTATGTCCCGCTGTCTAAAAACAGAAATAATATCAATTGACGTATACACTCCTAATATAACTCAACAAAATAAATCCTAACTGCCTCATTATCAACTCAATTAATTAGAATGATTTTTGAGTTGTATATAACTTTTGTATTTAGTGTGTTTCTGCCATGACCCAAACTACCAAGTCGTCATGGAGCCTATCATGGTACTAGTCCAACCGACTCACTACCAAAATAACACGATATTTCATTTTCTGTAACGACCCGACCGGTCATTTTGAGCTCTAGCGCGTCGTTCGACGGTTGAGGATATGAGCAGCTTTGTGTCAGGTATTATGACTCGTGGGCATGGTCGGAGTTGAATTTCGGGAAGTTCGGAGTCAAATTGGAAAGAAAATTCTCATTTCGGAAGCCTTAAGTTGGAAGAATTGACTAAGATTGAAATTTTGAGTAAACGACCTCAGAATCAGGATTTGAAGGTTTCGGCAGGTTTATATGATGATTTCGGACTTAGGAGTATGTTCGGATCGGGCTTTGGAATAGCCGGGAGCGTTTCAACGTATATTGTGGAAGTTAGCATTTTAGAAGGAATTTTATAAGTCTGGGTTGAAAGTCATTTCAGTGATATTAATGTCCCTTTAGGATTTCGAGTCTGGGAATAGTTTTGTATGGTGATTCTGAAGTTGGGAGCGCGATCGGAAGTGAATTTGGAGGTCCGTAGGTTATTTTGAAGTCATTTGACTAAAGATAGAAATTTGAAGGGTTTTGAGAAATCCGACCGGAAGAGGAAATTTTGATATTGGGGTCGAAATGCGATTCCGAAAGTTGGAGCAGGTCCGCAATGTCGAATGTGACTTATGTACAAAATTTGGGGTCAATCAGATGTGATTTGATAGGTTTCGGCATCGAAGGTAGAAGTGTGAAATTTCAAAGTTCCTAAAGTTTGAATTGGAATGCGATTTGTGGTTTCGGCGTTGTTTGATGTGATTTGAGACCTCAAGAAACTCCGTGGGATGTTATGGGACTGAGTCGTGTAATTGGACGGGGTCCCGAGGGCCTCGAGTGTGTTTCGAGGTAATTTCGAATCATTTTTCCCTGTTTTGCTGCGGCTGTTTTTTGGTATCCCTGGAGTGCATTGCGATCGCATCCAGAGGAGTGCGATCGCGAAGAAGAAAAATTGGAGGGCTGGAATTTGGCTTATGCGATCGCAGGGAGGGGAGTGTGGTCGCATAGGAGGAAATTAGAAGCTGCTGGATTTTGGCATATGCGATCGCACTGTGCATTCTTTTAGGCTGTTAGATTTTGGTTTATGCGATCGCGGGGATATGTGTGCGATCACATAGAGCATGTTGGGGGGGGGGGGGGGGGGGAGGGCTACTGCTTCTTTGGTCTATGCAAATGCAGGAGTCGTAGTGCGATCGCACAGAAGTAATCAGGGTGGCAGCAAGGTTGGCCTATGCGATCGCGAAGGATGTCATGCGATCGCATAGGAGGATCACCTGGGCAGTGTGCTATTTTTAAACGGACTTGGCTCATTTTCTTCCATTTTTATTTTGGCTTGGGCAATTTTGGAGAGCTCAAGGAGGGATTTTCACCAAGCAACACTAGGTAAGTGATTTCTTCCTATTTTTGAGTTAAACTTACATGGATTTAGACATGGAAAATTAGTATAAATTTGGGATTTTTGGGGAAGACCTAGAATTTGGAATTTTGGACTTTTACCATAAATTTAAGCATGAAAATTAGAGTAAATTGTATAATTTGAGTTAGTAAAGCTATGGGTAGAATTTATCTTCGAAATTTCAGAATCCGGGTACGTGGGCCCGAGGGCATTTTGGTCAACTTTTCGAGTGGAGTTGGGAGCATATATAATTTGAATTGTTACAAGTATTAGAGTGAACTTTTATTGGTTTGCCCGCTATTTGAATAGTTTTGGGGCGTTGTGCATCAATTGGAGTCCTCGGAAGGGCTTGAAAGCCGGTTATGGAATTTCGGAGGGAGGTAAGTCTCCTTTCTAACTTTGTGAGGGGGAATTGTCTCCATAGGTGAATTAATTGAATGAGTGATACTATTTGCGGGGGCTACGTACGTACGAGGTGACGGGAGTCCGTGCGTAGCTACTATTATGCTTGTGTCTGGGTAGTCTAGGACCCACTAGCATACCTTACTTGTTGTACTTGGGATCTTGTCAACGATATTAGACTGTCAATATTATCGAATTAGTAATTGAATACCTAAGAAGGTTAGAGCTTACTTTTCTTAATCATTTAGAAAGAGAATCAATTCTTCCTTGCATAATTGTGTTCCTGATAAAATGTAATATTTAAAACCTTATCAAATTTGGCATATGAAATTTCAGAAATGATTTAAATACTATCTTCACGTTCATTTAAAGAGAATTTTATCACTTCATTGAGAAACTGTTTTCTTGATAAAAGTGTGGATATATTGTGTGAATATGTGTATCTATGAGTACCTGAGTGGCATGTATGATTCGCGAGGAGGATAACTCTATTATTTATGTATGACCGCGTCGCATGATCGATTCGCTAGCGGGGGAAATAGATGCATATATGGTTCGAGCCGTTCGACCCTCGACATTTCTTGCACATGATAATTGCTGCGTACTTTTATGTGATTTATACATGTTTATTGGCTTGAAAATTATAAATTGTCAATTGAAATGACGAATATTTAAATTATTAATATTGAAGGAAGTTGTTATTTCTTATCACTACGTATTAAATTTCCCATGATATTCATGCTTAGTGTCTCCCTTTATTTTATTAAATTGACCTCTAGAAAGTGTCAAATTCGACCTCTCGTCACTACCTCTTTGAGGTTTGGCGGGATACTTACTGAGTACACGTTATTTTTGTACTCATGCTGTGCATTTTTATTGCACAGGTACATTCATAGATAGCGGCCCTGCTTGACGCAATGATGTGGCTGGCTTGGAGACTTAGACGATCTGCACCATCCGGAGACGACCCGGAGCCGACAGAGTCTCCCTCAGATGTATTGTACTTTGTTTCTAAATTTCTTGTCCAATTTGTATGTCGGACAAGCATTGTAGTATCTGTATAATTCTTAGAAAATTTGCTCATGAAGTTGTGACACCGGGTTCTGGGATTTATTTATTTAAAAAATGGATTATTAATCTATCGCATTTTCTTAACGGATTTTTATTCAATTATTATGTAATAAAGTGAAGGGTAATGATTTAGGTGTTATAATAAAGGTTTCATTAATTTTTAAGTGTTGGCTTGCCTGACCGTGGGGTCCGGCGCCATCACGACCCTCGTGGATTTTGGGTCGTAAAAACGTGGTATCAGAGCACTAGGTTCTCTTAGGTCTTACGAGTCATGAGCAAGTCTAGTAGAGTCTTGCGGATCGGTAAGGAGACGTCTGTACTTATATTCGAGAGGCTACAAGGCTGTTAGGAGTACTTCCCTTCTTGATTCCTCAGCTTGCGATTGATTCCTTTGAGTTTTATGCCTACATTTCTTCTTACTCAATCTTACGCGTCGCGAAGTGCTTGCTATAAATAGGGAATTGAGGAATTGTAATGGTACCTCAGATGGGGTGCGAGATGTTTCTCCCTGCGAAGTTGATTGGGGTTATTGTCGTTGCTATGCGGAAGGATATTATGTTGTTCAACTTAGTAGTTGTGTTTCTGAGAGCTTTGAGGCTATGCTCAGGTCGTTATGATGCTTATGATTGGTCACCGCACGGTATTGGCATAGTGATGGGAAGCTTTCCCATATGTCGGGGCAGTGAATGACTTGAAAAGGGGATCTTCTCAGTGCATGATTTCGAGATTTCAGTATTTTAGTTCCGGAAGAGGAAGGGCGATTGGACTATGAATGTTCAAGTTTGGGTGACAAAGTAGTAAGACTTGGAGTTTTCAAGTGAGGTGGAGTATTCACCTGTGATGTGATATCGTCGTCTTTGATCGAATAGAATGTGTTAAGTTCGCCGGTGCTATAGTTTCTTCGGTTGCATGGGGTAAGAGTATTGTGAAGAAGTATTGAAGAAGCGACTGTCAGAGATCGTGGTGTGCGGTGGTCTAGTATTGAATAAGTATTTCTAATGAATGCGGCTCGAGAAAGATGATCTTCAGGAAGGCTTAAGATTGTGGTGATCTGCTGGTTTAAGTGCTATAGAGAATGATATTGAATTGAGGCAACAACTGGGAAACATACGATGAAGGAAGATATGTGAGAAGTGCTAGGAAGTGGTTCCATTTCTAGGAGGCCAGGTGTAAGAAGTGGAAGTAGAGCAGTCACGTAGAGGGGGAGTTTGACCCAAGTGGGAGAGAGACAACATAATGGTGAATTAGAAGATATTGTAGCGCATTTAGTAGATGTTCATAAGGAGCGGACGGACTGGTAAAGTTGGTGAATGAGAACATGATTAGGAAAGGGTATTGATGTGGTAGAGAGTGTGCAATACATCGTCGTTGGAAGGTGTTAGATGTAATTTCCACAAGTGGGTTAACTCCTGTGAGCAGGTTAGCGGTCATGCGATTGGCAAGTTTCTGCGAGGAATTCTAGTGGCTATTCGGTAGGGGGCCCGAATATGTGAATAATGCTAGAGATGAGTATTCATGGAATGCTAACATGAGGATTTAGAAGGATTTGATGGGTTGGTGGATCAAGATCATATCAGCAACGAAGAAAGAATTTCGGTAGGGTCCAGAGTGGTGCAAGGAGTAGCTTCAGGATAAGTGGGAGAGTCCTACCGCCTGCAATTGGGTTGCAGGATTATCTTCTCATGGGGTTGCGGATTATCAACGTATTTTCAAGTTATTACAGCTAAGGGGAAAGGAGTAAAATGGTAATTATGCATGGGATTTGATAAATATGTGCAAAAGTTGGCCCTATTGGACCAGGGTTAGGATTTGGAAGATTCAGAATTTATGCTTAACGCATAGGCGAGTTATAAGGGTAGTGACTCAGTCACGTGATTCATTGGGAAGGTGTTCATGTGCTATAAGGGCCTTGGAGTTTATTGTATTCGGGGCCAGTCAGAGTGGGTGACTCTCAATAGCGGTCCTAATGAATTTGAAGTTAAGAATGCAGTGTTTAAGGGTTTCGATCAGTCGTATGATTAAGAATCGAGCTTTTGCAACGTAATTTCTGAGAAAGGGAAAATGGTTGGAGTGTTCTATGTTATTTTCAGCGTGCAGAAGAGTATTGGAGGAGTGAGAGAAATAAACTCCGGATTGTAGAAAGATTATCAGGAGGGTATGAGATGATTTGCGGGATTTAGACAGCATGGTCTCGTGAATCAAGGCCACTCGGGATGAGTGAGGATTGAGTTTACTATGAGTTGAATGGGGTTACTATTATTTCTGAGGAAATTAAGGATGATTAAAATAAGATAGACTGGTTATCCATGGTTGAAATGGCACATGTACGGCAGTGATAAGTTCCTTCAATGTGATTAAGTTATGCATGAGGTTTGTGCCGGTGCGTGCGAGGGTTGTCGGCCGCCGTAATGGATTTTATTTGGAAGCATTCAAGTATTATGGCCTGTCAGGTGTAGGCGGATCCCGGAAGGATTATGGTGGTATAAAATACTACTTAAGGATTTGCATGTATTGTTATTGTGAGAATTTACTCGTGTGTTGTTATGGTTATCTTGAATTAAGGTGAGAAAAGAAAAAAAAAAATAAAAGGGGTTTCTATAGGATCAAGTGTCCACCCTATTAGTAGTTCAGGAGTTATGATGGAATTATGCCTGTCAGGTGCAGTAAGCAGTATGAATTGGAAGTAAGGATCAAGATTGCGATTCGGTGTTAACAAGGATGTCATGAGCTCAGATGAGCAAGAAAAAGGGATATGAATGTTTAGAGTAAGCTGGTGTTGTCTTCAGCGTCACCTGAGATTGGTGTTTGGTGAAAGTGGCTTTGTATCCTGGTTATGGGTTCTTGATTTGTTTTACAATGTTAGTGTGGTCAGTTATGGGTTCTCGATTTGTTTTACAGTGTTAGTGTGGTCGGTGTTATGGATGTGCAAACTTGTTACCTCGTGTGAAAGGTCGTGGGAGCGTGACCATGGGAAGATTGTATAAGTGTGACATGTAGTCACCTGATTGATTGAAGATTTAGACCAAGTACAAGGGAGTGCAATATTGCTTATTTGAGAATTTATGCCTGGAAGGCGTTCGGTTCAGTTGGTTGTGGATTGTGGGGTGTTTGTCCCGGCTATGATGGTTGTTCTTGCGTGCTATGAGAGGAAGTGGGTTATTATGGACCCAGGTAAAGCTATTAGCCTAGTTCGGTGTGAGCAGAATGGGATTGAGGGTTGTGAATGGATTCAATGTGGTTGTGGGCTACATGTGAATCAGGTGTGTTCATTCCAGTATGGCGCTTCTCAAGAAGGGGCGTTGGAATATCAGATGTTGTTCCGTCTTCGTCCAATTCATGTAATATTATGATTGTGCCGTGTGGATAATCCCTATGTGTTGAGTCTCCGTGTAGTGATGAGGTTATGTGAGCAGGAGAGCTCTTGAGATTCAGAGTATATATATCGCACCTCAGTTGTACTCGAGTTCGGTAGCGTATGGCTCTATCAGTCTCCCCAAGATGGTATTATGCGCTTAGCGTGCTCGTGACCGATATTCAGTAATTTGTAATAGTGAGCAATTCGGCTCGGTGTGTATTTCCTTATGTGAATTTGATGATGGGATCGGGTGGCACGTCGCCACGGGTATGTTATTTGGATCGGGTTGCACTCCGCAATAGTGTGATGTTGAGTAAGGTTCCCACATTTACTTTTCCTGTGTTTTTCTTCCTATTTTCTGAGGAAAGTTCATATTAGTTTCGTGAGTCGAGTAGTCCCTTCCCGAGTCATTTCTTTATGCATCATGTTCGACTTGAGGCCTATTGGCACGTTGTGGAATCATGTGAAACTATTGGTCATGCCTGGGGTGATTTATTTCCTTAGCAGTTCATACTGGGCGACACAAAATTATGGTATTAGGGATCAGTGCGATAAGATTATGTGAAGAATTGTCACGACCCGAAATCCCACCTTCAGGACGTGATGGCATCTAACGTTGAACCCGCTAGACAAGCCAACGTTTTGGTTAAGTTTACCTGTTTGCAATTGAAATAACAATAATAACTAGAACAAGTGTGATTAAAGAATGCGGAAGACTACTAAATTCAAGAACTTTAACGATGAATCTCATAAAAACTTTCTCAACTACACCCCAGAAACCGGTATCACAATCTCACGAACAATCTAAGATNTGATAAGACACAAAATGAGAAAAAGGATAAGAGGTGACGCCAAGGCCTGCGGACGCCTGCAGGGCTACCTCAGTGTCGCCGTGGACTGAAGGATACCCCCTCGATCACTGTCCACTGGGTCCGGTACCATAATCTACACAACATAAAGAAGTGCAGGTGTAGCATCAGTACAACCGACCCCATGTACTGAGTAAGTGCCGAGCCTAACCTCGGTGAAGTCGTGACGAGGCTAGGACATGACAAATAATAAACACCTGTGCAATTCAATAATATATGATAGAAATAACGACAGGAAGTAAACAGTTAAGTACAAATACGAGGAGAACATACTAGGGTACAAAAAGGGAGAACACTTATTGAGTAACAGAACATGACAACCGAATAGTATCAAAATAACAACAGGGAACAAACAAGTACACGACATCACCCTTCGTTCTTTACTCTCGTTCTCACCAAAACAAGAGCACGACATCACCCTTCGTGCTTTACTCTCATTTTCACCAAGACAAGTGCACGCACACTTTTTTCTTTTACCTCACAATGTCATGGCACGACATTATCCTTCATGAATTATCTCTCATATCATGGCACGACATCACCCTTCGTGCTTTTAAAATCACAACATCGACACGACATTAACCTTCGTGCTTTTAAATATAAAATCATGGCACGACATCACCCTTCGTGCTTTACACTCTGCCTCACCCAAACAATAACCAGAACACAATTTGGAAAGGAAGAACCACAATATCAGACCATACTTTTACAACATCCCGGCAAGGGAACAATAACAAAAATATCACCGTCCTGGCAAGGGACACAACTGTAACCAATCTCAATGAACGTACAGCATAACCAAATAATCCTCAACCAAACAACTAATCAATAGTGTTCACAACCAAGTATTTCCAACAACTGAATAATCTCCAAAATGAAATCTACTTCATAACACAGTGAATATTGAAGAAAAACACATATACTATATGTTGTGACTCAGGGGCATGCTTGACATCACGGTATAGGTACCCTTCACCTCACCTATACATTGAACATGATAATAACACGTAGCACATATGACTCAACACCTATTCCCTCAAGCTAAGATTAAGCCAAACACTTACCTCGGCTCCAAGAATACAATCAAGCCTCTAGCACCGTTTTTACTTTTGATCCCGACTCCAAGACAATCGTATCTATAAATAATCGACTCAATAATATCAATAAATTCTAAACAATTCAATTCCAATGCTTAAATATAGATTTCCCAACATTCTTCCAAAAATTCCAAAATTCGACCTCGGGCCTGCTTGGTCGAAACACGAGGTTCGGACCAAAACCCGATCACCCATTCCCCCACGAGCCCGAATATACAATTTGTTTTGAAATCCGACCCCAAAATGAGTTCAAATTTCTAAAAATCCAAAAAGCTTTAACTCTACCCAAAAACCCAATTTTCTACCTTTAATTCCATGATTTTAGGCCTAGAATCTAATAAATGTTGATGAAAATGGAAAAAAAATGAATCTAAGATCACTTACCTATGAAGATATGGTGAAGTTTCCCTTCAAAGATCGCCCAAGGAGGTGTGGAGAAGAAGAAGTTGTGAAAAAAATGGGTTTATCCCGTAATGGGTTCTTTTTTTGGTCTTTCAAAATAGCTGGGCAATTTAAAGCAGTGCGATCGTAACAGGAGGACTGCGTTCGCATAGGTCAACCTAGACTACCCCCCGCAATCGCATACACACTTGTGCGTTCGCACAGTGTGTTTTGATGCCCAGCCCCAGCTACTGCTAACCCTATGCGTTCGCACCTAGTTGGGTGCGTTCGCACAACACTACCCAACCCCCTACCAAGATTACCCTGTGCATTCGCATGGGATCTCGTGCGTTGTTCGCACAGATCAAATTTGACCCTGACCCCCCTGAGCTCTATAACCCTGTGCGTTCGCACCCCTTTGAGTGCGTTCGCATAGGGTAAATCCCTGGACACCAGATGACAACAATTATACCAGATTTTCTAAGGCTTTATGCACTCCGACGCTTACCCGAAACTCACCCGAGCCCTCGGGGCTCAAAACCAAATATACACATGACCTCATAAACATCCTACAGACTTATTCAAGTAACCTAAACACCTAAATAACATCATAAACATCAGATTAAGCCTCAAAATCAATGAAATTCCTTTAAACTTCAAGAACTTCTAATGTTTCCATTTTCGATCCGAATCACGTCAAACCAAGGCCGTTTCTCACCAAATTTCACAGATAACACATATAAGACATATTGAACCTGTTCCGAGCTCTGGAACCATAATATGGGCTCGATAACATATGTTTCACATCAAATTTCATTTTCAAAAACCTTTATATTTTTCAGAAAATAATTTTCTTCAAAAATTCATTTCTCGGACTTGGCACCTCGGAGTTCGATTCCGGGCATATGCCCAAGTCCCATATTTTCTTACGGACCCTCAGGGACCGTCAAATCATGGGTCCGGGTCCGTTTACCAAAAATGTTGACTAAAGTCAACTTTATTCTAATTTCAACACAAAAATATCATTTTAATCAATTTTTCACATAACGGCTTCCCGAACACACGCCCAGGCTCCGCACGAAATTCGAGGTGAGATATAAGGTGGCTTTATTGGCTCGGAACACAGATTTAGCTAAAATTACACGTGATGACCTTTTGGGTCATCACAATCTCCACCTCTAAAATAACCGTTCGTCCTCGAACGGACATAGAAAGGTACCTGAATTGGGGAAAAGATGTGGATATCAGCTCAGCATATCGGACTCGGACTCCCAGGTAGCTTCCTCAATAGACTGACCTCTCCACTGAACACGAACCAAAGGATAACTCTTCTATCTCAACTGACGAATCTGTCGAGCTAATATGGCTACCGACTCCTCCTCATAAGTCAAATCCTTGTCCAACTAGACACCGCTGAAATCAAGTACATGAGAGGGATTGCAAATATACCTCCGAAGCATAGCTGATAGACTAGGTGGCAAAGCAAGTTTGTAGGCCACCTCTCCCACCTTGTACAGGATCTCAAATGGATCAATGAACCTAGGGCTCAACAAGCTCTTCTTTCCAAACCTCATCACACCCTTTATGGGAGACACCCGAAGAAATACCCGGTCTCCAATCATAAATGCCAAATCATGAACTCTGCGGTCCGCATAACTCTTCTGCCTGGACTGAGATGTACGAAGTCTATCCTGAATAATCTTCATTTGATCCAAGGCATCCTGGATTAACTCTGAACCCAACAATCTAGCCTCTCCCGGCTCGAACCACCCAACTAGCGACCGACACTGCCTACCATACAACGCCTCATACAGAGCCATCTGAATGCTCGACTGATAGCTGTTGTTGTAGGAAAACTCAGCTAAAGGCAAGAACTGGTCCCATGAACCTCCAAAATCAATGACACATGCTCGCAACATATCCTCCAAAATCTGAATAGTACGTCTGAGGATGAAATGCTGTGCTCAATTCAACCCGTGTGCCCAGATCACACTGAAATACTCTCCATAAATGGGAGGTAAATTGAGTACCTCGATCAGAAATAATGGACACTGGCACACCATGCAGGCGAACAATCTCCCTGATGTAGATTTTTGCCAACTTCTCTAAAGAATACGAAACTGATACTGGAATGAAGTGTGCTGACTTGGTCAGCCTATCCA
Source organism: Nicotiana paniculata (assembly GCA_005239505.1). NCBI lineage: Eukaryota > Viridiplantae > Streptophyta > Magnoliopsida > Solanales > Solanaceae > Nicotiana > Nicotiana paniculata. The sequence goes on from ML310793.1 coordinate 19,704, forward strand.
GAATGACCCACACTGCATCAAAGATCCTCTGAGTCCGTGGGAGTTCAACTATGGAATCCATGGTGATACGCTCCCTCTTCCACTCGGGAAGCTCAATCTTCTGCATCAAACCACCGGGTCTCTAGTGCTCGTACTTCACCTGCTGAAAGTTCAAACACCTAGCTACATATGCTACAATATCATTCTTCATCCTCCGCCACCAATAATGCTGCCGCAAATCCCGGTACATCTTTGCGACGCGCGATGAATGGAATACCGGGAACTATGGGCCTCCTGCAATATCAACTCACGAATGCCATCAACATCGGGTACACAAATACGACCCTGCCCTCAAAACTCCCTCGTCATCAACTATGACCTGCTTGGCACCTCCGTGCCGGACTGTATCTCTAAGAACACAAAAATGACGATCATCATACTGCCTGGCCCGAATACGATCATACAATGAAGAACGGGCCACGGTATGGGCCAAAACACTGCCCGTCTCAGAAACCTCCAATCTCATGAACCGGTTGACTAAAGCCCGAACCTCTAAAGCAAGAGATCTCTCTCCGACTGATAAATAAGCAAGACTACCCATACTGGCTGACTTCCGGCTCAAAGCATTGGCCACCACATTGGCCTTCCCTGGATGATATAAGATGGTAATGTCATAATCCTTCAACAGCTCTAACCATCTTCTCTGCCTCATATTCAACTCTTTCTACTTGAACAAATACTGCAAACTCTTATGATCCATGAACACCTCACATGGCGCCCCATACAGATAATGCCTCCAAATCTTCAATGCATGAACAATAGCTGCTAACTCTAAATCATGAACTTGATAGATCTTTTCATGAACCTTCAACTGACGAGAAGCATAGGCTATAACCTTGCCATCCTGCATCAACACTGCACCAAGTCCCACCCGTGAAGCATCACAATACACGGTATATGGCCCTGAACCTATGGGCAAAACTAACACCGGTGTCGTGGTCAAGCTGTCTTGAGCTTCTGAAAGCTAGCCTCACACTCATCCGACCACCTGAACTGGGCACCCTTCTGAGTCAATCTAGTCATCGGGGCTGTAATGGATGAAAAGCCCTCCACAAACTGACGATAATAACTTGCTAAGCCCAAGAAACTCCAAATCTCTGTAGCTGAAGTGGGCCTAGGCCAATCTCTGACTACTGAAATCTTCTTGTGATCCACTTGAATACCCTCTGATGATACCACATGGCCTAGAAATGCAACGGAACCCAACCAGAACTCACACTTGGAAAATTTGGCATATAACTGACTATCCTTCAGGGTCTGGAGGACGACTCGAAGATGCTGCTCATGCTCCTCACGGCTACAGGAGTAAATCAAAATATCATCAATGAAAACAATCACAAATGAGTCGAAATAGGGCCTGAACACCCGGTTCATCAAATCCATAAAAGAAGCGGGGGAATTTGTCAACCCAAATAACATCACCAAGAACTCATAATGCCCATACCGAGTACGAAAGGCTGTCTTAGGGACATCAGACGCCCTAATCCTCAGCTGATGGTAACGATATCTCAAGTCAATCTTGGAAAACACTGAAGCACCCTGAAGCTGGTCGAATAAATTATCAATGCTTGGCAAAGGATACTTATTCTTAATAGTAACCTTGTTCAACTACCGGTAGTCAATACACATCCTCATCGAGCCATCCTTCTTCTAGTCAAACAACACTGGGGCACCCCACGGAGAAACACTAGGCCTAATAAAGCCTTTATCCAACAAATCCTGCAACCGATCCTTCAATTCTTTAAACTCTGGCGGGGCCATACGATACGGCAGGGTAGAAATGGGCTGAGTGCCCGGAGCCAACTCAATGCAAAAGTCAATATCCCTGTCAGGTGGCATACCCGGCAAGTTAGCAGGGAATACTTCTGTAAACTCGCGAACCACGTGCACAGACTCCATAGAAGGAACCTCGGCACTAGAATCACGAACATAGGCCAAATATGCCAAGCAAACCTTCTCGACCATACGCTGAGCCTTCATATATGAAATAACTTTACCAGAAGAATTACTAGGAGTCCCTCTCCACTCCAAATAAGGTACTCCTGGCAAGGCCAAGGTTACTGCCTTGGCATGACAGTCCAGAATAGCATGGTAGGGAGATATCCAATCCATCCCCAAAATAACATCAAAGTCAACCATATCAAGAAGCAAAAGATCTACATGAGTCTCCAGACCACCAATAACCACTAAGCATGAACGGTAGACTCAATCTACCATAATAGAATCACCAACTGGGGTATACACATATGCAGAAGTACTCGGGGAATCATGTGGCATGCTCAGATAAGGAGTAAAATATGAAGACACATAGAAGAATGTAGAACCCGAATCAAATAAAATCAAAGCATCTCTGCTACAAACGGAAACCATACCTATAATAACTGCATCGGAGGCTCAGCCTCAGGCCTGGCAGGAATACCATAGCACCGGGGCGGAGCCTCTCCAACCTAAACATCTCTGGGTCGACCTACTGTGGGATGACCTCTAGCTCTCGTGGCCTGTCCTCCACCTCTATGAGTCTGACCTCCACCTCTAGCACCTCGACCTACACCCCTAGCTGGCTGAGGGCGTGGGGCTTCACCTGGTGCGAAAATCATAGCACGGGAACCCAGATGCTGAGAACTACCAGAAGCTCGGGGGAAAACCTAGCAATGTGCTCTGATCACCACAAGAGTAACAAGCCCTCTGCTTCTGAGGCTGCTGGCCCTGAAACTATCCCTGTCGACCAGAATAACCACCCTGGAAGCTCTGAAGGGGTGCACTGATAGGAGCTGATGGTGCACTACGGGATACCTGAAGCGCTGACTGGAATAGCCTAGGAGGATGACCTTTTCCAAAAGAATCTCTGCCTCCAGATGAGGCACCACTGAATCGACCGGAATAGCGAGGTCTCTTGTCAGACCCCTAAACACTGCCCTGCAATTAGACCATCTCAATACGCCTGGCCACATTGGCCGCCTCCTGGAATGAAATATCAGTACCTGTCTCTCTGGCCATCTGGAGTCTAATAGGCTGAGCTAGACCCTCAATAAACCTCCTCACCCTCTCATGATCAGTGGGGAGTATCATAATAGCATGTCGGGCCAAAGTAATGAACCGGGTCTCATACTGTGTAACAGTCATAGATCTGTGCTGGAGGCGCTCAAACGCCTCCGAAGACCCTCTCTCTGAGTAACTGGTAGAAAATTCTCCAAGAATAACTCGGAGAACTGAGCCCAGGTCAAGGGAAAAGACCTAGATGGTCTAGTCAATCAGAAATTTGTCCACCAGTCTTGGCGGTACCAGAAAGACGGAACGTAGCAAAATCAACTCCATTGGACTCCACAATGCCCATGTTCCGAAGAACCTCATAGCAACTGTCCAAGAAATCCTGGGGATCCTCTGATGGTGCACCAGTAAATGTAGTAGAAAATAGCTTGGTAAACCGGTCCAACCTCCACAAGGCATCGACAGACATGGCTTCCCCCTCAATTGTCTGTGCCACAAAACCCGGCTGAGCTTCTCCAGCTGTCTGAGGAGATGGAGTCTGGAACTGAGGATCTAGCTGCTCTGGTGTGCGGGTAGCAGGAGTCTGGGTCCCTCCCCCATCCTGAGAGACAGCTAGTGTAGTAGGAAGAAGACCGGACTGAGCCACGCTCTCCATAAGGCTCACTAAACGGACCAGAGCGTCCTTAAGAACCAGGGTGGCAATGAACCCCTCTGGGACCTTAGCTGGTCCAACTGGAACTTCCTGAGAAGGAATCTCATTGGCAAAGTCTACCTCAGGGTCCTATATTAGTGCTGCTGCTCTGGGCTGAGACATGGCTCTACCTCGGCCTCTAGCACGGCCTCGTCCTCGGCTCCTCGTAGGAGCTGCAACAGGAGGATCGGGCTGCATATCGGTAGATGAGGAAGCACGCGTTCTCACCATCTGCAAGAGAATAGAATAGAAAATCAGTTAGCATTTAGAATTCAAACCGCACGACAGAGAAGAAGAAATGTGAAGTTATTCTTAACTTTGAAGCCTCTAGGGGATAAGTACAGACGTCTCCGTACCGATCCCTCAGACTCTACAAGTTTGTACGTGAATTGTGAGACCTAGGCAACCTAGTGCTCTGATACCAACTTGTCATGACCCAAAATCCCATCTTCAGGCCGTGATGACGTCTAACGTTGAACCCGCTAGACAAGCCAACGTTTTGGTTAAGTTTATTTGTTTACAATTGAAATAACAATAGTAACTAGAACAAGTGTGATTAAAGAATGTGGAAGACTACTAAATTCAAGAACTTTAACGATGAATCTCATAAAATCTTTCTCAATTACACCCTAGAAACTGGTATCACAATCTCACGAACAGTCTAAGATTTTTCTAAATACAATGGTCTGAAATAAGCGAATACAACTGTATTGGAATTACAGGATAATATAGAAAATGAGAAAAAGGATAAGAGGTGACGCCAAGGCTTGCGGACGCCTGGAGGACTACCTCAGTGTCGCCGTGGACTGAAGGATACTTCCTCAATCACTGTCCACCAGGTCCAGTACCGTAATCTACACAACATAATGAAGTGAAGGTGTAGTATCAGTACAACTGACCCCATGTACTGAGTAAGTGCCGAGCCTAATCTCGGGGAAGTAGTGACGAGGCTATAACACGAAAAATAATAAACACCTGTGCAATTCAATAATATATTATAGAAATAGCGGCAGGAAGTAAACAGTTAAGTACAAATACGGGGAGAACATGCTAGGGTACCAAAAGGGAGAACACTTATTGAGTAACAGAACATGACAATCGACTAGTATCAAAATAACAACAGGGAATAAACAAGATGCACGACATCACCCTTCATGCTTTACTCTCGTTCTCACCAAAACAAGTGCACGACATCACCCTTTGTGCTTTACTCTCATTCTCACCAAAACAAGTGCACGACATCACCCTTTGTGCTTTACTCTCATTCTCACCAAAACAAGTGCACGCCATCACCCTTCGTGCTTTTACCTCACAATGTCATGGCACATCATTATCCTTCGTGCATTATCTCTCATATCATGGCACGACATCAGCTTTCGTGCTTTTAAAATCACAACATCGGCACGAAATTAACCTTCGTGCTTTTGAATATAAAATCATGGAACGACATCACCCTTCGTGCTTTACACTCTTCCTCACCCAAGCAATAACCAGAACACAATTTGGCAAGGAAGAACCACAGGACCATAATCTTACAATATCCTGGCAAGGGAACAATAACAAAAATATCACCGTTCCGGAAAGGGACACAACTATAACCAATCTCAATGAACGTACAACATAAACAAATAATCCTATAACAAGGTATAGGTATAACACAGTGGATATCGAAGAAAAGCACATATACTATATGTTGTGACTCACGGGCATGCTTGACAACAAGGTATAGGTACCCCTCACCTCACCTATACATTGAACATGATAATAACACGTAGCACATATGACTCAACACCTATTCCCTCAAGCTAAGATTAGGCCAAACACTTACCTCGGCTCCAAGAATACAATCAAGCCTCTAACACCACTTTTCCTTTTGATCCCGACTCCAAGACAATCATATCTATAAATAATAGACTCAATAATATCAATAAATGCTAAACAATTCAATTCCAATGCTTAAATATAGATTTCCCAACATTCTTCCAAAAATTCCAAAATTCGACCCCAGGCCCGCTTGGTCGAAACACGAAGTTCGGACCAAAACCCGATCACCCATTTCCCCACGAGCCCGAATAAACAATTTGTTTTGAAATCCGACCCCAAAATGAGGTCAAATTCCCAAAAATCCAAAAAGCCCTAACTCTACCCAAAAATCCAATTTTCTACCTTAAATTTCATGATTTTAGGCCTAGAATCTAATAATATTGATGAAAATGGAAAAAAAATGAATCTAAGATCACTTACCTATTAAGATATGGTGAAGTTTCCCTTCAAAGATCGCCCAAGGAGGTGTGGAGAAGAAGAAGTTGTGAAAAAAATGGGTTTATCCCGTAATGGGTTCTGTTTTTGGTCGTTAAAAATAGCTGGGCAATTTAAAGCAGTGCGATCGCAGCAGGAGGACTGCGTTCGCACAGGTCAACCTAGACTACCCCCCGCGATCGCATACACACTTGTGCGTTCGCATAGTGTGTTTTGCTGCCCAGCCCCCAGCTCCTGCTAACCCTTGTCACACCTCCTTTATTATACGCCCCAAAGGGGGTATGGGAGTTTTTCCACTTAAAGTGACATTATTCGAATTGGGATTATTTTATTTTTATTAGAGTCGCCACTTGGAATAGTTTATTTGGTGTTCCAAGTTACCGATTTATTTTAAACCCAAATCGAGGGAATTTGACTCTGTTTAAATTGTCTGCGAACCAGA
>ML310794.1:0-19930 GCA_005239505.1 Nicotiana paniculata
ATGCGCATAAAATGTAAGGTATATCACATGTTAAACTATGCAATTTAGTCTCGCATCAGTTGTTCTTGTGTATTATGAGAGGAAGTGGGTTATTATGGACCCAGGTCGAGCTATTAGCCTAATTCAATGCCAACAAAATCAACTTGAAGTGTGTGAATGGCTTTAAATAGGATTATGGGCTTCATGTGAGGCAAATGTGTTCATTTCAGTATAGCGCTCCTCAAGGAGGGGTGTTGGAATATCAGGCATTGTTCCTTCTTCGTCAAATTCATGTGATATTATGATTGTGCCGTGTGAGTTGTGAAACGGATTGATAATTTCTTATGTGTTGAGGTCCCGCGTAGTGATGATGTTATGTGAGAAGGATAGCTCTTGAGATCCAGAGTATATATATATCACACCTCAGTTGTGCTTGAGTTTTGTAGCATATGGCTTTATCAGTCTCCCCAAGATGGTATTATGCACTTAGCGTGCTTATGATCGATGTTCAGTATTTCGTGTTAGGGAGAAATTCAGCTCCGTGTATATCTCCTTATGTGAATCTTATGTGTGGATTGGGTGGCACGTCGCCACGGATATGTTATTTGGATCGGGTTGCACGTCGCAACAGTGTGATGATGAGTCAGGTTCCTATATTTGTTTTCTTGTGTTTTACTTCCTATTTTCTAAGAAATTTCATATTAGTTGCGTGAGTCAATTAGTCCCTTCCTGAGTCATTTCTTATTTATCATGTTCGAGTTATGGCCTATTAGCGCGATGTGGTATCATGTGAGACTGTTGGTCATGTTTGGGGTGATTCGTTGTCTGAGCAATTCATACTGGGTGAGACAAGATTACTGGACCAGGGATCAGTGCGATAAGATTTTGTGAAGTATATTAAAGGACAAATACTAGTATTGGTTCGTAGTGGGATTATGATCTAAGTCAAGAGAAAAGATTTCAATGTTTGGTTAACTCTGCAGTTGGTTAGAAATTTCTACACATCTCCTCCACTGTGGTGGTATATCCAACATTATAGCAGGATGTATATATATATATATATCATAAGGTGCATTGGGGAGCATCAGATTCGTGAAATTTTGGCTATTAAGGTTCAGGGAATGTCATGGTAGCTAAATGATGAATTATGCGGTGCATGGTGCTGATTCAGCAAAGGTATTCTGTCGTGTTATGGTATATAGTGTGGTAGTTGATACGGTGATTATATATTGGAAGCAGGACTGGCAGAGAATTTCAAGTGTTGGAACTGGATTCTGAGCCTATTATATGGATAAAAGAAGAAATCTTCATATTTGATCGAACTAATGTACTCAACTGGGTTGTGGCAGCACGGGCAGGTGCTCGAGGTGTTAAAAAGTGATATCAGATAACTCCAGAGCAGTTCTTAGAACTTTCGAGGACGAACTCTGTTTAAGTGGGGGAGAATGTAACGACCCGACCGGTCATTTTGAGCTCTAGCGCATCTTTCAGCGGTTTGAGGCCGTGAGCAGCATCATTTCAGGTATTATGACCCGCGGGCGTGGTCATAATTGAATTTCGGGAAGTTTAGAGTTAATTTGGAAAGAAAATTCTCAATTCGGAAGCCTTAAGTTGGAAGAATCAACTAAGATTGGAATTTTGAGTAAACGACCTCCAAATCAGGATTTGAAGGTTCCTGTAGATTCGTATGATGATTTCGTACTTGGGCGTATGTCTGGATCGGGTTTTGGATAACCCGGGAGTGTTTCGGCGTATATTATGGAAGATAGCATTTTAGAAGAATTTCATAAATTTGGGTTGTAAGGCATTTCACTGTTATAGATGTCCGCTTGGGATTCCAAGTCTGGGAATAGCTTTGTATGGTGATTCTTGAGTTGGGAGCGTGATCGGAAGTGAATTCGGATGTTCGTGGGTCATTTTGAAGTCATTTGGCTAAAGATAGATATTTGAAGGTTTTTGAGAAATTTGACCGGAAGTGGAAATTTTAATATCGGGGTCAGAATGCGATTCTGGAAGTTAGAGAAGGTCCGTAATGTCAAATATGACTTGTGTGCAAAATTTGGGTTCAATCAGACGTGATTTGATAGGTTTCGGCATCAGATGTGAAAGTTTGGAATTTCAAGTTCATAAAGTTTGAGTTTTAGTGTGATTCGTGATTTCGGCGTTGTTTGATGTGATTTGAGGCCTCGATCAAGTCCACATTATGTTTTGGAATAGGTTGGTGTAATTGGACGGGGTCCCGGGGGCCTCGGGTGGATTCCGGGTGGTTAACGGATCAAGTTTGGAGTTCGAAGAAGGCTGAGGTTGCTGTCATCTGGTGTGACCGCACCTGCGAAGGCACAGATGCGGACAGTGTGGCGCAGGTGCAAAGTTTGGCTGGGGCTGATGAAGCCGCATGTGCGGAAGTTTGGGTGCACCTGCGTGTCACAACCCCAAATCCTAAACCGGCCGTGATGGCGCCTATCGTGGAACTAGGCTAGCCAATAATCACATGTTTATAGTTTCTCCAAAAATCCCAACCAATTTCAAGCATTTCATAAAATATACGGAATTTACTAAATACATAAAGCCAATAAACAGTTCAACCAACCCCAAAACCCGGAGCCAACATGTCATGAGCATCTAAGAGAGATAAGACAAAAAGGTATACTGTTATAATACAAAACATCTGAATAAATAGCTAGATACAACAAGAAGGGAAACAAAGATGCTGCGGACGCTGAACAACTACCTCTATATCCCGCACTCCGGCTCCGCACAGAATGGATAGCTAATGCTCGATATCTGCACCTGAATCTGCACACAGGGGTGTAGGGAGTAATGTGAGTACGCCAACTCAGTAGTAATGAAAATAAATCAAGTCTAAATGGCAAGAAAACACATGAAAAGCAATGTCATTAATTCACAATATGCACAGCCTTTCTTTCCAACAGTATAAACAAAGATATATGAAATCATCATGCCTTAAAACCAACTTCAGGAAAATCCTTTGAAAAGTATATATTCTCAACAACTTCAAACCGAAAGATTTAGTATGAAAATGAAATAAATCATAAAGAGGCCCCTCGGGCAAACATATTTCATAAATTCAGAGTGAAAGTGGTAAAATCATAAGTAGCCCCTTGGGCAAAAACATGTACATAATCAGCCCCTCGGGCATGCCTCACAGTCACTCATAATCAGCCCCTCGGGCATACCTCACCATCACTCATAATCAGCCCCTCGGGCATACCTCACAGTCACTCATGCCCCCATATCACTCGTCACTCAGCACTCGGTGCGCTCACTAGGGGTGTGTGCAGACTCCGGAGGGGCTCCTTCAGCCCAAGCGCTAATATCAAGCCACCTCGTGGTGTATCATATCCTCACAAACAGGCCCTTGGCCTCACTCAGTAGAACCTCTAAAAAAACCCTCGGGCAAATCAGTAAAATGGGGTAATCGACCCAAAACATTATTTATTTAAATCTCAAAGTAGTGTAAATCAGGCTGAGTTTCGAAAATAGTAAACACAATGAGACTGAGTGAAATCATCAATAAACAGTGAGGAAAAACAACAGCAAAAAGCCCTCAAGGGGTCTAAACAAATCGGCACGAGGCCCCAACAACGACTTATAGCCCAAATATTGCAACAATCTTTAGAACATAATTTAACATAGGGTTTTGAGTAAAATATGCAGCTCATTAGTTGCCGACCAAGTCCAAATCCAAAAATTAGTGCGCATCATATACTCGTCATCCGACATGTGCGCCATTCTAAAATCAGTGAGAAATATGTAGTCCGGGGTTTCATACCCTCATGACAAGATTTATAACCATTACTTACCTCTACCGGGCCACAACACTAGTCCGCTATGCTCTTGCCCTCAAATTGGCTCCCGTTTGCTCCGAATCTAGTCAAAACCAGTTTAACATCATTAGTATATACTAAAGGAACACAACCCAATCGAAAACTATCAAATTACACAAGAATCTCGAAATTCGGCAAAACCCGAGCCTCAGGCCCACGTCTCGGAATTCGATAAATTTTATATCACTAGAAACCTCGTCCTCCCACGATTCTACACATACCAAAAACACCACAATGGGACCACAATTGCCTACCCAAATTGCCAAAAGAATTTTTCAATCCTCCACCCATTCTTCCCAACCTTTTCCTACTTTAATCCTTCAATTTACAAGCCTAATCCGAACAAATAGCATAGAAACAACTTTAATAACCCGGGAACTTACCTCCACTGAAGAACCACGAATTCTCTCTTCAATTTGCCTTCAAATGATCTCCAACCACATGCAAAAAAGTTAAATGAATAAAATTTCACGGAGGTCTCTTTATATACTGTTCTGCCCAGCAATTTCGCACCTGCAGACACTTAATCTCACCTGCGGACCCGCACTTGCGGTCCCAGGTGCGCACCTGCGCAATCCCACTAACGGACCAATTTTCGCACCTACGACCATTTCTCCGCACCTGCGGCTTCGCAAGTGCGGCCAACTCTTCGCACCTGCGGATTTCCCCTGCCTAGCCTCCTTTCGCACCTGCGTTTGGCCTTTCGCTTTTGCGACGTCGCACCTGTAGCTACCCATCCGCAGGTGCGGCCAACATCAGAAACTTACACCAGCAGCCATTTCCTGCAACTTTCCAAGTTCAAAACTCCGCCAACCATCCGAAATCAATCCCGATCCCCTCGGGGCCCCAACCAAACATACAAACACACCCCATAGCATTATTCCAACTTATTTGAGCCTTCGAAACACCAAAAACAACATGAAAACCCCAAAATTACATCAAATTCAAGCCTATGAACTTTGAAATTTCCAAATTTTGCCAACTACGCCGAAACCAACCAAAACACCTCCGATTGACCTGAAATTTTGCACACATACCCAAAATGACATTACGGACCTGTTTCAACTTCCGGAATCCCATTCCGACCCCGATAGCTTATTTTCCACTGTCGACCGGAAATCGCCAAAAACTAACTTTCGCCAATTCAAGCCTAATTCTACACCGGACATCAAAACTTTATTCCGAACACACTCCTAAGTCCCAAATCACCTAACGAAGCTATCCAAGCCCTAAAATACGCATTTCGAGGTCGTTCACCAATAAGTCAACTCTCAATTGACTTTCTCAACTATTAGGCTACTTTAGGAGACTAAGGCCTCATTTGTTTTTTTTAAGATTAAGACGTCTGAATCTGAATACACATCTGCATATTAAGATGTGTATTAAGATTAAGACACCTGAATCTGGATACACATCTGAATATATTAAGATGTGTATCAAGATCTGAATAGAAACAATTAAGACTGTTTGATTTTTAACATCTGAATGTATAAAATTCATCTTTATTTGAAAATTAATAAACATAAAATTCAAATAAAATACTAACTTATCTAATATTCTATCAATAAAATATATAATTTTTTTAAAAATATGATAGTTGTTGGTGGTGATGGCTAACGGATGAATGCCGACTAGAGGCGGTGGTTGGTGGTAGTTTTGGTTGATGATGGTGGTTCATACTAGTAGCTAGTAGTGATTAGTAATGATGTCGATTATGATTGTGGTGGTGGGTGATGATAGTTAATAATGGCGGCTAGTGGTAGTAGTTGTGACTGAGAAAGGTGGTGGGTGGGTAGTGGTAGGCTATAATAATGGGCAGCATCGACTGTGGTTGTTGATGGTGATGGGGTGGTCAGTTGAGGTGGGTGAGAATGATATATGGTGGTCGGAAAGGTGGAAACAATGGGTGGTGATGGTCGATAATGGTGGCGTCTATGATTGAGGATGATGGCGGCGTGGTGGTAGTGGAGGTGGTGGTGGTATGGTGGTAGTTGATAATGGTAGGTGGTGACGGCAGTTAATAATGAATATGTGATAGGATCTTAATGAAATTAAGTCTCTGTTATAGATCTTAATCATACAGACCTATTCATACCCATTAAGTGGTTGTGAAGTAAAAAAAATAAACACACTTAATGATTAAGATCAAAATAATTAAGATTCAGACTTTAAAAACAAACGCACTTAATGTCTGAGATCTGAATGATTAAGATTCAGACCTCCATTAAGTGCAAACAAATGAGGCCTTAATGTCCGAGATCTGAATGATTAAGATTCAGACCTCCATTAAGTGCAAACAAATGAGGCCTTAATGTCCGAGATCTGAATGATTAAGATTCAGACCTCCATTAAGTGCAAACAAATGAGGCCTTAATGTCCGAGATCTGAATGATTAAGATTCAGACCTCCATTAAGTGCAAACAAATGAGGCCTTAATGTCCGAGATCTGAATGATTAAGATTCAGACCTCCATTAAGTGCAAACAAATGAGGCCTAATTCCCCTCCCTCCCCTTTTTTTTTATTTTTTCATTTTTATTTTTAGTTTTTATTTATTTATTATTATTATTTCCATCATATTCTTCCTCTTCTCACTCCTTCTAAGCCGATGGTCTATTCAAAATAACCTTTCTATCTTCACTAGGTAGGCGTAAAGTCTGCATACCTACTATTTTCTCAGACCTCACTTGTGAAAATATACTGAGTTTGTTGTTATTTTAATATTAGCTGAAGATTGGGATAGGATTCTTCGAGAATGGTAAATTTAAGAAATAGCTGAGATTCAGTTTAACCTGTTTAACTCTTTAGTGCCATTACATGGATAACAAAAATTTGTATGGAACATTATCATGCTTCAACAATAAAAAAAAAAAAAAACCTTATCATGTTTCAACCAGCTAGTCCAAATTATCTACTTTAACTAGTAATGATAGAAGCACATCAGCCATATGGCAGTTCACTGTTTCATTCTTTGCTAATTTTGCGATACAAATATATCTGTGTGCCATTATACATGGGACACTTGAAGATGAGATTCCGTTAAATGCTATAATTCTTACATGTTCGTATCTTGTTGGATTTATAGGACATAGTTTAATTTCTTCGGTTACTTTCAATCAAAAATAGCTTCTTGGTATGTATGTGAAGGTGAAAAGGATGCCACATTCCTAAACATTAACTAATAGTAAAATAGTTTCAACCATATATGATGTTGCTCATATTCACAATTAAACTATGTTATTGAAATAGCTAAAAATAAAAAGTTGATCGAAGAAAACAAGAATAACTTATCAAAAATATTGTGTCGTGGCTAGCCATTGTCTTGAAAACGATTTCGGTCTGACTAGGTATAAATCGTTAAGATTGGTCGTTCCTCAATGTTCCACAACACCTCCAAACACGTGCACTCGTGGCTGGAAGTTTGAAATTTGCACAAAATAATTGCCCAGATATCGGTTGAAGAAGAAGAGAGATGAAGGTGTTTTTTGTGTTCTATTATTCACAAATAACACTGCCTTTGGTAGGCAAAGTTGTTGGACAGTTAAAAATGAAGGAATTAATCTTTAGCTGCTACAGAAATTAAAATGGAGTCGTTACAAAATTAACTACAGCTGTTACAAGAATTAAACACAGCCGTTACAAGTATTAAATCATGGATGTTACAAAGTAATAAATTGCACGTTACAAAATCCAATTCAAAGAGAATGAATTTTGGTAAGCATGTATTTAGACACTTTTCTAGTAAGCTCAAAAAATGAAAAATAATTTTAGTTTGGATTATACCTCACGTATATCTCGCGTGCAAGGGGGCAAATCGACCGGTTTTTCCTTCAGGACCAATTTCTCATATGCGCGAGACCACTTCCTTTTACTAGCTCTTTACAAGCCCAACAAAGAGCAATTCAATACAAGGAGAAAAAGACTTTCCACAACCAATGAGGGACACTTTGTCTTTCACAAAAGACAAAGAAGTAAAGAAGAAAAAGGGACCACAAATATATCTTTGGCTTTGCATTATCAAGTATAAATAATACCAACAATCTCCCACTAATGCAAAGACAAAAATCGAATACGAACAATTCTGGGTAAAAGAAGTAACATGTACTTAAGTGTCAATATCTTTCGATTTAAATTGACACGTAGTGAAATGAGGCAACAACTAACATCCACAAAGTGAAGTACTCTTGAACGTAATGAACAGTAGTTGAGACCCCCACAACACATACTATATCGTTAATTTTATTCAAACTCCGCGATACTAACAATGTACTTTTATGTCATGCACATACCTTGGGTCTCATGAGTGCTCTAGAAAGATATCCCAAGTCTTTCATAAAAGACGATCGCACCTTTATACTCACGTAGGTGATTCTATCAAATCTATCTACACATAGACCACCTTAAGGCTATGGAATCATTAAGAGCAAAATAAGCTCAACCTTATAAAGCACTACCACACGCATAGAAAAAGGAAATATAGTGCATGTTGAGGTCTCAGATGGCTTCGTTTGACCATAAATGGTTATCCACCATACTTCCTTAATCCATGGGCTTTAGCCCAATCCTCATAGACGTTTCAAGGATAACTCTCATTGCCAAACTCTTGGTTAAAAGATCCACCAAATTTCTTTCAGATCTTAAATATTCCAAGAAAATAACACCATATTTCAACAACTGTTTTACCGCACCATACCTAATGCGGATATGTCTTTTTTTTCCATTGTAAACACTATTTTTGGCAATTCCAATTGCCTCCTGTGAGTCACAATGTATAGAAATTAGTGAAGCTTGTCTTCCCCATAAAGGCACATCTGCCAATAAGTTTCTCAACCACTCGGCTTCTTGCCCTGCCAACTCAAGAGCAATGAATTCAGACACCATAGTAGATCGTGCTATACAAGTCTGTTTTGAAGATTTTCATGAAATAGCACTTCCACCCAAAGTAAACACATAGCCACTAGTAGAGCTAACTTCATCGTTGTCAATACCCAGCTTGCGCCACAAAATCCTTCAAAAACAGCAAAAAAATTGTTAAAAATACAAACACCAATCCATAGTACCTCTCAAATACCTTAGCAAACGATGAAAAGTATTCCAATGTTCACTACTAGGGTTGAGAGTATATGTACTCAATATACTAACAACATAAGCAATATCCATTTCTGTATACTTCATGAGAAACATTACACTACCAATTATCTTAGCATATTCAGTTTGAGAAATACTAGATTCCTTATTCTTTTTCAAGTGTATGCTAGGATCATAGGGAGTTCTAGCAGGTTCTACATCAAAACAATTAAACCTTTCATCATTTTCTCAATATAATGAGACCGAGATAATGAAAAACCACTAGAATTTCCTTTGATTTTAATCCCTAAAATCACATATGCTTCTGCAAAATCTTTCATTTAAAATTTATAAGACAAAAAGTTTTTAGTCTCATTAACAACATTCACATTAGGGGCAAAGATTAACATGTCATCGGTATATAGACATATAATCACACAATCTGATCCTATCATCTTGGAGTAAACACAAATATCAGATGCATCAATAACAAAATCATTACCCACTAATGTGCCATTAAACTTTTCATACCATTGCTTAAATGCCTATTTTAGACCTTACAGAGACTTTCTCAATTTCCATACTTTATTCTCATGTCCTTGGATCACAAATCCCTCAGGTTGAAACACATAGATCTCTTTCTGTAAATCACCATTTAGGAAAGCCGTTACATTTATTTGATGTATCACTAAATTATGAATAGCGGCTAAAGCAACAAGAGTTCTAATAGTCAATATCTTAGTCACAGGAGAATAAGTGTCAAAGTAATCAATACCTTTCTTTTGATTAAAACCCTAATAACAAGTCTAGCTCTATATTTCTCAATTGTACCATCAGGCCTCAATTTCTTCTTAAATATCCACTTGCTAATTATGAGTTTACAACCTTTAGGCAAATAAGACAAGTCTCAAGTGTGATTAGAAACTATAGAGTCTAATTTAATTTTAATGGCCTCTTTCCAGAAACTAGCATTTATTGACCTCATTGCTTCATTATATGTCTTAGGGTCTTATTCTATTAAATAGATTGACACTAATTCATCACTCAAAATATCGAGATCAATATTTTCAGTCAAGAAAGTAGTGATAAAGTCAGGACCAAAGCTAACTTCAATTCTACATTTCTTACTCCTTCTAAGTTCATTTTCATGCTCATTAGCAGTAACACCAGAAGAAGGAAAAATATGAGAATTAACAAATATGTAGAAGCATTATTATGCACATCACTAGGCAAATTATTTTTCAATGGTAAAACATGCTAAAATTTTTTTGCATCTCTAGATTCACAAATAGAAATATCATTCAAAGACATAAATCTATATGCAATACTATTTTGAGCATAACCAATAAAAATAGCATCAAAAGTCTTGGGTCCAACAGTTACTTGTTTAAAATCAAGTATACCAACCTTAGCCAAACACCCTCACACTTTCAGAATTTTTAAGCTAGGGGAAAATCCTTTCCATAACTTATACGGGATTTTATCTAACTTCTTATGAGGGACTTTATTAAGAATATAACATGCAGATAAAACAGCTTCCCCCCACATACTATCAGATAAACCCGAACTCAAAAGCATAAAATTCATCATTTCCTCAAGGGTTCTATTTTTTCGTTCGGCTACACCATTTTATTGGGGAGTATAGGGAGCACTAACCTCATGTATAATACCATTTTTCTCACAAAAGGCTTCTAGAGTATTAGTACTATATTTATCACCCCTGTGAGACCTAAGTTTTTTGATTTTTCTGTCTAATTAATTTTCTACTTCTGCCTTGTATTTCAAAAATATGCTTTCAGTCTCATCTTTTGACATAAGAAGATATATCTTAGTGTCTCTAGAAAAGTCATCTACAAAAGTGATGTAGTATTTATTTCCAACCTTACTAATATTGTTCTTGAAATCTACTAAGTCTGAATGCACTAGTTCAAGCAATTATATCTTTCTACTAGCTACATTCTTAAAAGGCTTTTTGGTATGTTTTGCTTCTACACAAACATGACACTTAGAAAAATTATCAACATTAACTGCAGGAATTAATTTCATTTTTCTAAGTGTCACACCTCCTTTTTTCCTTCGATAAGGGTGGGATAATGGAGTTTTTTCTAATTTAAGTGACATAATCGAATTTGGGATTATTTATTTAATTTTCAGAGTCGCCACCCGAATTTTTTACGGTATTTCGAGACACCATTTATTTTTAATACCCCAAATTGAGGAAATTTTGACTCCGTTTAAAAAGTCTGCAAAACCAGAAAAACTAGGTAAGAAATTCTGTTAACTCGGGAGAAGGTGTTAGGCACTCCCGAGTTCCGTGGTTCTAGCACAGTCGCTTAATGATTCATACTTGACTTAAATTGTTTAATTACTGATTTTAATACCTATGTGTATTTATATTTTTACCGCTTCTTATTATTCGATTATCTAAATAATTACCTTAATACGAGTCACGCGTACGTATACTCGTTTAGTTTGGCGTGTCAAGAATCATATCACGCAAACGTGTACACAATTACGACACTTAGTTTATTTAAGAAAACTTAGTCAAAGTCGCATGACCGCGTACCTTGAATTTATTTGAAAATCGGAGTTAAATCATGTCATGTGTACGTGTACACAATTACGATAATATATTTATTGCGAGAGCGTGCGTAAATGCATGCTAGTATCTTTGAATAATTCAACGTTCTTGATTATCGAAGATATAAGTCAGCGTTTAACTAAAACGCCAAGGTGCAATGCGACTTATTTAAACCAAAACCTCATTTTTATACAAATCTTATGTTCGATTTCCAATACAAGTGGCCCATTTATTTATATATATAAAAAAAAGAGAAAACGGATCCAAAACTGATTCCAATCACGGACCTACTTCAGCTTAAGAACAATGACCCGATATTCATTTAATGTATTACAAGAGCACATGTCTCAAAACCAAGTAACTACTATTTTTAATGTTTCTTGTTCTCAACTTTCATGAAAATACAATTAATAATAATTAAAATAAACACTTAGAAAATAGGAAGGAAAACATGAATCTGAGTCTTATGTTCAGCAATATAATTATCACGTATTTGCAATTCACTCTATATTAAGTTTACTTGTTTAAACAAACATACTAGTAGTAAAAATAATTCTAAAGCAAACACTCATGGTAAATAAATCAATAATGCACCGACAAAATTGATAAAAGGAAACAACTCTTTCATAAATAAACAAACATGAAGTTATGCCTTTGAAGAAAAGAGTTGGACATTTTGTATTGAAGAATCTAACCTGTTTTCGGTACAGAGGAACGAAAAATGGCAAGAAAAATCCCAGCGAACCTTGAACCTCGAAACCTACCGAAAAAAAAAAAACTCGAAGCTCAACTGGGTCGGAGCTGCTGCTTTTTGCAGGTTTTAATGGCTGTTTTGCAGATATTTTCGAGCTATTTTGCGGGTGAATTTACAGGTATTTACTGGCATGAGAATGGGGTTTCAGGTGAAAGTTATGGCTGCTTTTCTTTTTGAGGAGGAAGAAGAAGACACAAGCTGCTCTCTCATTACTCTCCTTTCTCTCGTTCTGTTTTTCTTTTCTATTCTCTTTATGCCCGTTTCCTCACTCTATTTTTGTTTTTTTCTTTTCAGTTTCCTTTCTCCAAATCCTCTCCCTAAATACTAAAATATGGATGTATTATAAAGTAAAGTGTGTGAGTTGTGGAAAAAAAATGTGAGTTGTGCATGTGTGTGCATTGTGTCGTGTGGGAGTGGGGATAGTGGAGTGAATGTAATCTTTTTTTTTTAGATAAAATTTGTTACCCAACTTTTGAAAAGTTACGGGTGGCTTCAAGATTTCAATTTTTAGTTTTTTCTTTTGTTTAAGAAGTAAAATTCAATAAAAACCCTAAGACAAAAATAATAATTAACTAACTCTAGACTAACAAATATATATACGTATATAAGAAAAAATGAAATATTTACATAAAATTTAATGATACTTAAAAATACCATAGCGTATATGATTTTTTTTTTGTTTTTGTAATTTTTAATTTTCTTAAATAAAACCTATTAAAGAGTAAGATAAAAGTTTAAAATATCAACGTTAGACCTACAAGAAATATTTATACAAAAATAGTATAAAATTCGAGTGAGGTCAAAAATTAGTTATTCATAGCATGCCCCTCTTTGCTTGGAAATATGAAGAGTTTTCAGGCAAAGAAAATGAACAAGGTGAATGATTTTTTACCTCACTGTTATTTAACAAGGAAAAGAAGATAAAAGAAAAGGATGTGACCGAGCCTTGATTTTAGGCAGCCTACATATCCCGGGTTATAAGGGAATCAGGTCATGTGTAGTTCGAGTGGAAGAAGGATAATGGAGTGTAGATAGAGAGTCGAGCGATGTTCCGTCGAGGTTCCGACCCGCGGTTCATACTATTACATCAATACAAAAAGAAAAATTACATACTCTTGAAATCTAAGAGTTACAAAATTCCTATCCAAATGCCATCTGGAGTCTTGTTCTTGATTCTTGACTTACTTCCTTCATTGACTTTAGATTGAAACTTGATGCTCTCCGATATAACAGACTATGAAATTATTCTGACAGGCTTGTTTCTTGATCAACTGATGAGAAGATGGATCTTGATACTCTATGTCTCCTCATACTTTATGTCAAAGCTGGTTGCGGCTGGTATTGAGATCAAACATTCCATTTTCTTCGGCAAAAGCTGGAATCTTATTTTTTGCACATCCAATCTGTGCTTTGCAGGAAAACCTACAAGCCATCACAAACAAACAAAACGAACAAAAATTTTCTGCCCCAGTTTGCACTAGGAAATTTTTGTGAGTTATTGAAAACAATTAAACTATCTTTGCTATTGGAGAATAAAGAATTGAAAAAGACACCTTTTTTTATTATAAATAATAGGGGATGTCGTACCCAGTGTTAACAAGAATTAAGGAAATCGGGGATGTAGTACCCTGTGTCGACGATAAGATGAGGCTCGTGACACTCTAGGATGCTACTAGGGAATGTCGTACCCTATGCTGACAATAAAATGCAGTCAGGGGATGTAGTACCCTGTGTTTGTAAATTAGATGAGGCTCGTGGATCTCTGAGATGCTATTGGGGAATGTCGTATCCTATGTTTGCAACAAAATGACGTTCGTGGCGCTCTGAAATGCTACTAGGGAATGTCGTACCCTATGTTGGCAAAAGGTAATGCATCCAGGGGATGTAGTACCCTGTGTTGGCAATAAGATGAGGCTCGTGGCACTCTGAGATTCTACTAGGGAATGTCGTACCCTATATTGGCAGAAAGTAATGCCGCCAGGGAATGTAGTACTCTGTGTTAGAAATAAGATGAGGCTCTGGCTCATTGAGATGCTACTAGGGAGTGTCGTACCCTATGTTAGCAACGAGAAATACAACCAGGGGATGTAGTACCCTGTGTTGGAAATAAGATGAGGCTCATGGCTCGCTAAGATTCTACTAGGGAATGTTGTACCCTATGTAGGTAGAAAATAAATGCAGCCATGAGATGTAGTACCCTGTGTTGGAAATAAGATGCAGCCAGGAAATGTAGTACCATGTGTTGGCAATAAGATAATGCTTGCAGCGTTCTGTGATGCTACTAGGGAATGTCGTACCCTATCTAGGCAGAAAATAATGCAACCAGGGGATGTAGTACCCTGTGTTGACAATAAGATGAGGCTCTTGGCTCTCTAAGATTATACTAGGGAATGTCGTACCCTATGTAGGCAGAAAAAAATACTAGGGGATGTAGTACCCTATGTTAGCAATAAGAAATGCAACCAGGGGATGTGGTACCCTGTGTTGAAGATAGGGTATTTATTCCCTATAATGAAACTAAGAATAACATAATTACATGTATATTAGAAGAAAACTAAGGATTTGAGAACTTCACTTAGTGGTGTTCGTCTTTTCACGAACTGTTTCCTAAAATTGTTTTGTTCCTGTACTGAACAAAGAAAGATTCATTAGTTTTAAAATAGTGGTCAGTTTGTGGCCTTGATTTCTTGGGCGACTTGACCTTGAGTCCACTACACTTGATAGAAAACTGACTCCATCGATGGTCGTAAAAATTGCCGGGAGATTCTGCCTTTACTTTCTGAAGACCTTCTTTCTCAACATCAACACCTGACTATTTTGCGCCTATCACCATGTGTGTTTGTGGTGCAAACAACCTTGCTCCCAAATAACTTTTAACTGAGTAACTTTTATCGACCCTTGACACATTGTTCAGTCCTTCCAGCCTTTTGCTCGCCAGGGAAAATCAAAGGTGGCTTTATGCCTTTGCCTATGCTGTTCATGCCCAGAAAGTTTTGCTTCATATAACAAGGAAATTTTAACCAATTTTGCGGCCTTTTCTTTGCTTTGCTTTGATGAAATTAGACTGAAAGGTACTCAAAAAGAATAGTACGAAAGAAAACAAGAAGGTGAACTAATAGGTATTACAACTTAATCAAGAAGTGTACCTTTCAGAGAAGAAAAAAATCAAAATAAAAGGACTTATCTGGAGGAATATGCTGACTTCAATGAACATGACATGCACTTTGGACTGGATGCCCGATCCGTCCAAACCGTCTAATTCTCAAAATCCGTTGTAAACTTCACTTCGAAACTGAGTTATTTGTCTTAGCTATGCTTGTGCCGGGATATATGAATGCCTAAATCGATCAACGATGCCCTTTGTGGGTTTTCACCAATTAACCTCTCTCATTTGTCTTTCTCTCAACTCACTATCGCCTTATAGTGCCCGTGAAGGTTTTCACCAATAAGACTCTCTCATTTTATTTCTCTCTCTTTATAATGGCCGAGGCATCACCGTAATATACCAACTTAGATTTCTCGAAAGTTGATCAAAAGGTCTTAAAAGGGAAAGGTAAAAAGAACTATTCGACTGAATTACAAATTTTGGAACCATTTTGACAGAAAACCGTCGAAAAATAAAATAAAATCATGCCCCAGTTTCTTTGACTACTGGGAAATGTAGATTTTTATTTTAGTGTGACCGAACCCCAGAGTGAGGCTGCCTACATATCTTTTCGGAATCAGGTCGAACGTAGTTCAATTAACATGAACTTGTTTTGATGTTTTTTTTTTCTATTTTTCTTTGATTTTTTTTTTTTGTATTTTTTTGTATTTTTTATAAAAGTACATTGGTTCCAAAATAGGGGAAAACAAAGAAATATAAACAAGGCTTCAAAGGGATAACTAGGGTTAAACGGTGTCTGGGTAGCGAGAATGATAGCCTTTCGTCATCCCAACCTGAGACTACTAAGTATAAAAATGCCCCATCAGAGTCATGTCAGACATAGTATCTCTTGACCGCATCTGCGTTGACGGATGTATCAATTACCTTTCCTTATATATCTGCCAAGTGTAGAGCTCCTTTTGACAATACTTTCTTGATGAGGTAAGGACCTTGCCAATTCGGGGCGAACTTTCCTTTTGCTTCTTCCTGGTGCGGAAAGATACGTTTCAAGACAAGTTGTCCTACTTCAAACTGTCTTGGGCGCACTTTCTTATTGTAAGCGCGTGCCATTCTTTGTTGGTATAACTGACCAAAACAAACTNTTTTGTTGGTATGATTGACCAAAACAAACTGCTGCCAAACGTTTTTCATAAACTAAACTCAATTGTTCCAATCGGGACTTGACCCAGTCAGTGTCTTCGATCCCTGCTTCAATAATGATTCGGAGAGAGGGAATCTCAACTTCAGCAGGTATGACCGCTTCAGTGCCCTAAACCAACAAGTAGGGAGTTGCGCCAACTGATGTACGAACAGTTGTCCGGTATCCCAAAAGAGCAAAAGGTAGTTTCTCGTGCCATTGTCTAGACCCTTGGACCATCTTCCTAAGAATCTTCTTGATGTTCTTATTCGCAGCTTCAACAACTCCATTAACTTTGGGTCGGTAAGGAGTAGAATTGCGATGCTCAATTTTAAATTGTTCAGGTACCTCCTTCATCAGATGACTATTCAAATTAGTATCATTATCTGTGATAATGATTTTTGGAATACCAAAATGACAGATGATGTTGGAGTGAACGAAGTCTACCACTACTTTCTTGGTGATTGCCTTCAATGTAATAGCTTCCAACCATTTGGTGAAGTAATCAATTGCAACCAAGATGAATCTGTGCCCATTTGAAGCTTTTGGCTCGATTGGGGCCAATTATGTCCATTCCCCAAGCAACAAAAGGCCAAGGAGCCGACATAAGATACAACTCTGAAGGAGGCGAGTGAATAAAATCACTATGAATCTGACACTGGTGGCACTTGCAAACAAAACGAAAGCAATCTCGTTCCATAGTAAGCCAATAATATCCCGCCCGAAGGATTTTCTTTGCTAGAACATACCCATTCATGTGCGGACCACAAACTCCCGAATGCACCTCATTCATAATGATTTCAGCTTCTTTGGCATCCACACATCTCAACAAATTCAAATCCGGAGTTCTTTTGTATAGGATTTCCCCACTCAAAAAGAAACCATTAGAGAGTCGCCTAATAGTTCTCTTTTGATCCCTATTAGCGTGTTCCGGATATTCTCTTGTTTTCATATACTGTTTAATATCACGGTACCATGGTTCACTATCTGGTTCTGCTTTAATTGTATTGCAATAACCATGTTGATCCTGAATTTGAATTTCCAATGGGTCAATGTGAGTATTATCTGGATATGGAAGCATTGAGGCCAGGGTGGCCAAGGCATAAGCTAATTCATTGTGAAACCTAGGAATGTACCTGAACTCGATGGATTTGAACATTTTTCTAAGATCTTCCACACATTGTATATATAGAATGAGCTTGATATCTCGAGTCTCCCAATAACCTTGAGCCTGGCGAATAAGCAAATCTGAATCTCCCATCACCAACAGTTCATGCACATTTAGGTTTATTGCCATGTTCAGACCCATGATGCAAGCTTCATATTCTATCGTGTTGTTTGTACATAAGAAACGAAGTCGCACCGTAGATGGGTAATGTTGCCCAGTAGGTTATATAATAATTGCTCCAATCCCTACGCCTTTGATGTTGACAGCCCCATCAAAGTATAGTTTCCATGTTTGACTTTCATCTTGGACTACTTCTTCAATTACATTAACTTCTTCATCTAGGAAATATGTGTTCAAAGATTCATACTCATCATCAACCGGGTTTTCTGCCGGATGATCAGCCAAAGCTTGTGCCTTCATGGCAGCACGAGTGACATAAACAATATCAAACTCTGTGAGCAGGATTTTCCATTTGCCAATCTACCAGTTGGCATTGGCTTATGAAAGATGTATTTCAGGGGATCCATTCGGGATNACTTTTTGCTCAAATAATAGATTGCTTGTTCCTTTTTGCCTGTGGCATCATGTTGACCCAGAACACAACCAAAAGAACTATCCATTACTGACAGATATAAAAACTGAGGCCTACCAGGTTCAGGTGGAACCAAAACAGGGGGATTTGACAAATATTCTTTGATCTTATCAAAAGCTTCTTGGCACTCATCTGTCCACTTGATAGCGGCGTTCTTTTTCAACAACTTGAAAATAGGCTCACATGTGGTTGTAAGCTGTGCAATGAACCTGCTGATGTAGTTCAACCTCCCGAGTAAACTCATGACTTCTTTTTTATTCTTTGGGGAAGGAAGCTCTCGAATGGTCTTTATCTTTGATGGATCCAACTCAATGCCCCTTCGACTAACTATAAAACCCAAAAGCTTCCCAGAAGGAACTCCAAATGCACATTTGGCTGGATTAAGTTTGAGATTGTACCTTCGCAGCCTTTCAAAGAACTTTTTCAAGTCTTGCACGTGGTCATCTTGTGTTCTGGATTTAATGATCACATCATCAACATACACTTCAATCTCTTTGTGCATCATGTCATGGAATATGGTAGTCATGGCCCTCATGTAAGTTGCCCCTGCATTCTTCAAACCAAATGACATGACTCTATAACAATATATTCCCCATGGAGTTGTGAAGGCGTTCTTTTCTGCATCTTCTTCATCCATTAGAATTTGGTGATACCTGGCATAACAATCCACAAAAGATTGGATCTCATGTTTAGCACAATTTTCAACGAGGATATGAATGTTGGGTAAGGGAAAATTGTCTTTTGGACTTGCTTTGTTTAAATCCCTATAGTCAACACAAACTCTNCACTTCAATCTCTTTGTGCATCATGTCATGGAATATGGTAGTCATGGCCCTCATGTAAGTTGCCCCTGCATTCTTCAAACCAAATGGCATGACCCTATAACAATAAGTTCCCCATGGAGTTGTGAAGGCGGTCTTTTCTGCATCTTCTTCATCCATCAGAATTTGGTGATATCCGGCGTAACAATCCACAAAAGATTGGATCTCATGTTTAGCACAATTGTCAACAAGGATATGGATGTTGGGTAAGGGAAAATTTTCTTTTGTACTTGCTTTGTTTAAATCCCTATAGTCAACACAAACTCTGGTTTTCCCATCCTTCTTTGGAATCAACACAACATTTGCTAACCATGTAGTGTATCGGACGACCCTGATCACATTTGCACTTAGTTGCTTCGTGATTTTTTCTTTGATCTTATCACTCATGTCTGTCTTAAACTTCCTTTATTTTTGTTGGATTAGTGGAAAATTAGGATGTGTGGGAAGCTTATAAACCACTAAATCGGCACTCAAACTCGGCATGTCATCATACGACCAAGCAAATACATCTCTATACTCGAACAAAACTTGAATTATGGCATCTCTTGTCTTTTGTTCAGTATGAATGCTTATTTTTGTTTCTCTGGTTTCTTCAGGACTTCCCAGGTTAATTGCCTCAGTTTCATTTAAGTTAGGCTTAGGCTTATTCTCAAATTGATCCAATTCCCTTTTTATTTCCTTTAAAGCCTCATCTTCATCATACTCAACTTCTTGATTCATTATTTCGAGATTAGACAACTTTTTAAGACATGTGCATGAATTTCGCATGCATGTCATGTTTTTAAAGCCAACATTAACAAAACTGAAAATGATAAGAAATTAACAAAAATTAGGGGAAG
>ML310794.1:22541-36310 GCA_005239505.1 Nicotiana paniculata
TGGAGGTAATCAGGATCCTGAGCTTGGAGAAAATAGTCAATCATTTCTGCCTCTTTCATTGGGGGTTTGACCCTAGCAGCCTGCTCTCTCCACTTGATTGCATATTCTCAGAAGCTTTCTATTGGTTTCTTCTTTATGTTGACGAGAGAGGAACGGTCTGGCACTATATTAATATTGTACTGAAACTGTTGGACAAAATCTTGGGCCATGTCGTTCCACACATTCCTGTGAGAGATGTCTTGATCTATGAACCATTCTGAAGTAATTCCAGTCAAACTTCCACCAAAATAAGCCATGAGTAGTTCTTCTTTGCCTCCTGCTCCCGTTAATTGGTTACAATATCTCTTTAAATGGGCGATGGGATCACCATGCCCGTCATACTTGTCAAACTTGGGGGTCTTGAAATCGGGTGGCAAATGGACATGGGGGAACACACATAGATCGTTAAATGGCACACTCTTGTGGCCTCCCGAACCCTGTATGTTTCTCATGGTTTGTTCCAAGATCTTCATTTTTCTAGTCATTTCCTCTTGTTCTATATTCTTGTCAGGCTTTTTGATCTAAACTGGGAACGTGTTCTGAGGAGTATGCTTGTATGAATCTGGAACCTTGAAAGTCAGTTCTGGAGAGTAATATTGAGCATCATGAGCATTCAGTTGTGGATCATTGTTGGACTTTTGAGCAAGAGCCGGTTGAGGGACAGTGAAGGTATGGACAATGGGTACAGTAGGTGGGTCATTTCTGAGGGGTGCAGTTGGAGGACGTGGAATAGAGGTACCGGGGATAGTGGAAAGGTTAATGCTCGGACTGAATCCAGGTTGGTACAATGGGTTACTTGTTATGGAGATGGGCACTTGACTTACAACTGACACACTATGAAGATTGTCCGAAGGCTCTATGGGTAGTGGGGGCGGTGCTTGTCCATTCACCCAAGCTTGGTAAATCTCTGCCAATTGTTGCTTCAAGACTATTACTTCTTCAACCAGTCCCGTACCTTGTTCGACCAATTTTCCACGGACATCATCATTTTTTGACTCATTCTCATTGTTGTTTGCCATTTTACTTTTTCCTTTTGATCTCGTGTTGTAAGGGTGAGTCGCCAGTTTAAAACACAAACCAACCACCTCTGTTTAACTTATCTTTAGATGACAAACAACAAACGTGTTAGAGTTAGGCATTTTGCAGATATTAATCACACATTATATGTCATGCACCTAATGCCATTTTCATTTCTAGAATGAGTTTGACAGGCTTCATGCTTCATCCCGGTTTATTGGTTTATTTTCATCTTGAATTTACTGTTCTCTTTTCTTTCTCTCTCTCTCTCTCTTTTTTTTATTCCTAAATTCCTTTTTTTTAAAATTATGGTTATGATCACATCCGATGGGGATTGCCTACGTATCATGACGCCGCATGAATCAGACCATTACGTAGTTCAGGATGAAAGAAAAATAAATAAATAAATAAAATACTAAGTCTTTTAATAGAAGAATTATTAACATGACCTAGTCTACCATACCACAAATCAATAGACTCAGCAATATAAGCAGAATTGAAAGTACTAGCATTATTAGTGATCTCTTGAGCGATATTCAGTACCAATAAACCCTACTAAGGTAACCCTTCCAAACAAAGTCTCCCTCACGAGAAATAAAAACTTTATCAGATTAAAAAACAAGTATAAGACCTGCTTTGTTGAGAAGCGCACCAGAAACTAAGTTTCTAAGAAGTGAGGGTACATACAGAACATTGTTCAAGGCTAAGGTTTTTCCACAAGTTAACTTAAGGAGAATTTTTCCTTTACCCATAACTCTAGCTGTAGTAGAGCTACCCATGTAGACACACTCTCCATAAGCAGATTCCTCAAAGTCGTGAAACAAATCCTTGTTGGCGCAAAGGTGCCTTGAAACGTCTATGTCCATTATTCAGTCAATCTTGTTAGCCACCATGTCCTCCTCAACGACCACAACAACAATGAAATCACCACCCACAATAAGTTTAGCTTGGACTAGAGCTTTTCCTCCATACTTTGAGCTGTGTCCTTGTCTCTGGTAGCACTGAAAGGCCTTGTGACCAATTTTTCCGCAGACATAGCAAGTTCTTTTCGACTTTTGAATATGGCCCTCCAGCTTATTTAATAATTCTGCTTCCTCACTTGTCCTTTCTTCTGTTTTCCTTTAAACCTATCTTTCACAAAAATATAGTAGATTCCACAAGCTTATCTTTAGAAGAATTAAGAGAGAGAGATTTTATCTTATCCTTAAGTCGTTTAAACTCCTCATCTTTAGGACGGTTTTCTTCCTTAGTCCTCATGTGACTGATCAGTTCTTGAAGATGTAGATTTTTGTTCTTGCGTTTCAGTTGATTACTGTAATCACTCCAAGAAGGTGGAAGTTTTTCAAGCAGAACATTAGCCTGAAGAATCTCACACATCTCCATGCCTTCGTTCAAAACATCAGCAGACAAGTTCTCATAATCGTGAACCTGCTCCATGATCAGCTTATCATCAACTATCTGAAATGTGATCCATTTTCCAACCACATACTTCTTTTTTCCACGTCATCTTCACTATATTTCTTCTCCAAACTGTCCCATATGACTTTAGCAGGTTTATTATTTATAAACAAATCAAAGAGATGATTCGTCATATGGTTAAGCAGATGCCCTGGAACAATTTTTATTATCCTTTTCAAATTTCTTCTTAGCAGCATCATCAGCAACAACAGTAGCAGCATCATTAGAACTATCAGCAACAACATCAGTAGGAGGTTCATTGAACAAAACATAGTCAACTTCTAATTATTCAAAGAAAATTAAACGTTTATAGGACCAATATTTATAATTGTTTCCATTTAAAAGGCTCAAGCTTTGATATATCAAGAAGTGTTTTGTTCAAAGTGGTAGCCATTAGTCAATATAATATGTTAAGAACTCGCTTTCAAATTGTAAGAAAAATGAGTAGATAATATTGACGAAGAACAGGAAGAAAACAAGAACAACTTATCAAGAATACTGTGTCGTGGCAAACCACTGCCTTGAAATCGATTTCGGCCCGACTAAAATTTTGGCCGGTACTGGTCGCTCTCCAATGTTCCATAGCACCTCCAAACACGTGCACTCGTGGCTGAAAGTTTAGGATTTGCACAAAACAATTTCCCCGAAATCAGTTGAAGAAGAAGAGATATGAAGGTGTTTTTTGTGTCCCATTATTCACAAATAAGCTGTTGGACAGTTACAAATGAAGGAATTAATCTGTTACAGAAATTAAAATGAAGCTGTTACAAAATTAACTACAGCTATTAGAAGAATTAAATCATGGTTGTTACAAAGTAATAAATTAGACGTTACAAAATCCAATCCAAAGAGAATGAATTTTGGTAACCATGTATTTGGAAATTTTTCTAGTAAGCTAAAAAAATAAAAAATAATTTTAGCAAAACCATATTTGGATTAGACCTCACGTATATCTCGCGCGCAAGGGGCAGATCGACCCGTTTTGCCTTCAGGACAATTTCTCATGTGCGCGAGACCACTCCCTTTTACTAGCTATTTACAAGCCCATCAAAGAGCAATTCTATATAAGGAGAAAAAAAGACTTTCCACAACCAATGAAAGACACTTTATCTTTCACAAAAGACAAAGAAGAAAAATGGACCACAAAAAAATCTTTGGCTTTGCGTTATCAAGTATAATAACACCAACAAAACTGTTATCATTTGAACATTATTTGTTGCATTTATTTTGTGTTCAACACAATATTAACAACATACCTACGAAAACATATAAGTAGTACTCTATAGTTAAGCAAGCATGAATTTAACCAAGTGAAAGGGATGATAACAACGTAGGTAATTGTGTATAGCTCCAAACTATAAATAGCATTCCAAGTCAGTCAATGATCTCTCCCAAACTCACACCACTAATTTAGGTTGTGAGGCGGTCGAAGTAATAATAAAACACAACGCGAGTCGGAATCGAATCCACAGGGAGTTTGGGATTAGGTATATACCTAGTGTGAATGTATGATATATCCTAGATTACACTTCCACATTTTCAATTGTTGTTTCTACTTCTACTTTTACGCTATTGATTGCAATTGTAGAACTAAGGGATAACATTTTTGGTTTTGGTTGTTTTTCAAGTTATGAAATATCTAGGGTTGCGACTTCTGCCTAGTTGGTTACCTAACGGATTTAGAGCTTTAGGTCATGTTTGTTTGATCGGGATACAATATAGAAATCACTCGTGATTACTCACTCTTACCTCTCGATAGTTTGAGTGATTTTGCCCGATTTGGCTTTCTCAAGTCCAACTGGGTATTTCATGAAACAAGTGGTAAATGCTCTAGTTGGGTCTTAGTATATCTAGGTTCGAACTTTTACTTGGGGCTATCAATTTCTTACGTCCACCCCAATTCCTAGTTAGCCAAGTTTTCATAGAGTTAGTATCTCTTTCTCAAGTAGAGACTAGGTCACTTAGGCATGAATCAATGTTTGCAACCATCAATTCTCAAAATCAAGCAATGACTAGGCTAAATATCATAAACCCAATCAGAAATAAGTCCTAAATCAAGTACCCATTAAGTACCCATACTAGGGTTGGGTCACAACCCTAGCTAAGGGTTTATCTACTCATGGAAAATGAAGAAATTAAAGAATAAACTAAGACAGAATACATAATACTTGATTAAGGAAAGAAAATCTAATGTTTAAAAGCTAATCTAGTACAAAGTTACCCAATACAGTAAATAAAAATGACTAAGGGCACCCAACTTACAAAACATAAGCTAAAAATGACAAAAAGTTCTATTTATATCCAACTAAAAATATCTGACAAAATTGCCCATGTGGAGATTGTGCGGCCGCACAATTCTGTGTGCGGTCCGCATTTTGAGATTGACTGGTCAAGTGAGCTTTCTGCGGTCGCATAAACTGGGATGCGGCCGCACTTCCTCTAATTGTGCAGACCACACATTTATGAGTGTGGCCGCACACTTGAACTTGGACTGGGGCTTGATTTCTTCCTGCGGATCACACATTTATTAGTGCGGCCGCACTTTGGCATCCTACGACCGCACAATAATAGTGCGGTCTGCACATCTTCAAGCTTCCCAAAACATGGATCTCTAAATCTCATCTTCTGCGGCAACACAATAATTTCCGGTCCGCATCCTGTGAAGCAATTCCATCAGTGCTCCTTCAGACTTTGCGGTCCTACACAATATTGTGCGGTCCGCACTGTGGCCCTTTTTGCCTTTTTTTGGTCCTTGTCCAATTTTACTCCTTTTTTGAGTTGATTTTCACTTCTTTGGCTCGTTTCCCAATATTCCTGCAAGAAACACATTTCATTAGTTCTCGGGAATACCTTTAAGCATTTTTGAAATGGGCTACTTCAGCTTGCCTAAGTTCAAACACAAATAAATTAGGACCAACAATTACCCACACGCTCATGAATTTTAACAAGCCTATGATTTGAATATTGAAGCACAAATGGCTCTAATGTGACGCTTGAGCATCAAGGGTTGACTTTGTTCATCAAGGAAGCTCACACTTTCATGTAAGTCGTTGTGGATCCCAAACTCCTCCTCCTATACTCTCCGGAAACTTATCTCACTCACGAATGAAGAAGTCAATTCAATGACTCGATAAATATTTGCTCATCACTTTCAAAAGAATGTCACAAGTCCGACTCTAAGTACCATATGCTTGCCCCTCATGTAGATCACCACTAATGTAAGCTTGCTCGGCTTGAAATCACGTAGGGCTCTTTCGGCATGTAATGAAGGCTTTTGAACTAAGGAGGAAAATATCAGAATGGAATTTGTTCATCTTTCCTTTAGCACTTCATATCCTCTTTTTGGATCTTACTTTGCCGACTCTTTGATTCATTTATTTTCCCTTAGGGGGATTAGAGAGATTTGACATCACTCTTTCTTTGCCTTGCTATTCATATTCTTCTTCTTTGTTTTCTCCATGCTTTGCACGTTTACTTTATTTTGCATCTTTTCAACCCCTTTCACATTATTCACTTTCTTTTTGTGTTTTTCTTTGTTCTTCCTTTCTTTTTCTTTGCCTTTCCTCTTCTTCATTTATTTTATCTTTTTGTTCCTTGAAACCATCTTTAAAATCCTCGTCTCTCCTCCAAACTTATATTTTTTCCATTTGAATCACATGAGTGCTAAAGAAAGTTCGGGTGCCAAGAGAGAGTCACTATAAAACGGTTAAAGGCTTGTAATGTGGTTATCGAATAAAAAGGCTTCAGGCTCAAAAGGGTTTACTAAGGATGATATTATTGGTGGGCCATGGAAGGTTTAAAAACGGGCCAAGGAGATTCTACAAGCACTTCTCAAGCCAAGCTAAATAGAATTTCTCCTAGAAACACATTCGGGACAAGTTCTAGACCATTCACACGGGTACTTGGAATTGTAACAAAATATCTCACCTCTCACACAATCGTATTGTTAAAGAGAATAGATTCGAGGGCCCAGAACAACCGCATTCAAAATTGAAAATTACTAATGGTTCATCTAAACTACCCCATGATTGCCTAAGTCAACACAAGAGTAACAAGGTCACTAACTAGAGCTATTTCCTTACAAAAACTTATTTTTAACCGTAAGCGCGTATTTAAGTGTGTTGGTACCAAGTGAAGCATGCTTGACCTTTATTTATTCATTAATACTACTTGTTTCTACCTAAACATCAAAAACTGACTCAATCCCTTAAGAAGGTTGTCACGCCATCCATCATTGAGAAGAGCCACCCGGTTCACACAAGACCCACCTTTGGAAAGAACCATGGCATTAAGAAAATCAAAATTTTATTGTTCACTAAAACATAAAAAGAAGCTAATAAAGTAATTTAGAAGCTATACTATTAAGAAACAAAATGAAGAAGCGATGAAATAAACTACTGAAAGTAAGGCAAATGAATATACAACCCGAGGGGAATAGAATATATACAAGAGAGATGAATATATACATAATGAGGGAGAAAATAAAAATAAAATAAAAAGAAAAGAGTATTAAAGTTATTACAGGCCCAAAAGTAATCAAATGTTATCATAATATCATCACAGTCATCCAAAATGAACCAAAAGGGACCACTCCCCCAGAAAAAGAACAAGAATTGTCCTAAATGCTTAGCAAATTCGAAACAAAAGAGGGTAGAGAGTAAAGAAAACTCCCTATGTGGTCTTGGGGTGACTGGAAACATCACCACCCTCGGTCTCTCTAACTGTATCTCGTCATCACCGGGCTGAGGGACAACATGGTTGGTGAGCATCTGAAGCATCTCCTCAGCAGTGGGGGCAGTGAGATCTGGCTCGTCAGACTGGCCAGCTGGTGCCTCTGCTGATGGTGCCTCTGCTGATGGTGCTGCTGGTCAGCTGGTACTGATGGATCTGTCTCCATCAGTAAGTCAAAAGGAAAATCACTTGTCGCTGCTAACTTCGTCGCCTCCTTTCTTAAACTCTCTATTGTTTTCTTTGAAGCCTGGGATTTCCTAATCTTCTTTACCTGCTTGGCCAATTCCTCAATAGCACCCCCGTGAGCTACCAGTGTGTCCATGATGGTCTTCTGGTTGTCCAAAATCTTCTTCAATGTTTCCTCTACTGATGGAGGGACCTGTGGCACTGCTGGAGTAGAGGAATGTGATGCAACAATAATGGATATTTCAGACATCTTAGAAGTGGCTGTCTGCATCCAGTTGTTGAGGCTCGCCAAAGTTTTGGAGACTCGCAACACAGTAAGAGGATAAGTGGATAAGGTTGGTACTGGTACTGCAACTGATGGCCTAGAAGATGAAGGTGATGGCATGGAGGCTAACCCGGTGGAAGGCTCGGCTGCTGTGGAAGGTATGGAGTTGTAGATGGCTCAACAGCAGCCTCTGAACCCATCACCGATGGATCGTCATACTGACCAACGGTGGTAGTGACCTTACTCTTGAATTTTGGGTTGTCTGCATGTGATGAGCCAAAAAGTCATCTCTCATTTTATAAAATCAAAAACTGTGTTCCGAGGCCTTAAAAACCTCCTTTTATCTCAACTCATTTTGCATGCACAGCCCAAGCATATATCCGGGAAGCTTCTATGTGAAAAACTGAGAAAAAGCTAAATTGGCCTTTAATATTGAGTTTAAGTTGACTTCGGTCAATATTTTGGGTAAACGGACCCGTACCCGTGATTCGACGGTCCCGAAGGGTCCCTAGGAAAATATGGGACTTGGGCGCATGCCCGGAATCGAATTCCGAGGTTCCATGCCCGAGAAATGAATTTTTGAAAGAAATTATTTTTCTGAAAATATAAGAGTTTTTAGGAATTTGTTATATTTGAGATTTATGGTATCGGGCCCATATTTAGTTCTGAAGCTCGGTACATGTTCAATATAATAATTATGATATGTCTGTAAAATTTGGTAAGGAACGGAGGTCATTTGACATGATTCGGACCCGTAGTTGTGAAATTTGATACTTTGGAAGTTTTGGAGTTTTTCTTTGATTTTTATGCTAAATTTGTTGTTTAAGATGTTAATTTGGCGATTTGATCGCATGAGTAAGTCTGTAGGATGCTTGTGAGGTTGTGTGCATGTTTGGTTTGGAGCCCCGACGGCTCGGATGAGTTTCAGA
The DNA here is from genome assembly GCA_005239505.1 of Nicotiana paniculata. NCBI lineage: Eukaryota > Viridiplantae > Streptophyta > Magnoliopsida > Solanales > Solanaceae > Nicotiana > Nicotiana paniculata. The sequence continues at coordinate 31,167 of ML310794.1, forward strand.
TAGGTGTCAGAGTGGTTTGGACTTAGAAAATCTGGTGTTTTTGGCTGTTGCTGATGTCTGAGCTTTTTCTCTATGCGAACGCGTGGTAACCCACGTGAAGGCACATTACAAATTGGGAGGGGGTCAGATTAGCACTATGCGAACGCATAGAACCAGGTGCGAACGCGGATTCTTAGGAGGTTACTCTATGCGAACGCACCCGGCTATCCGCGATCGCATAGCTTAGGAGGGGAGCTGGGGGCTAGGTAGGTTTAACCCTGTGCAAATGCGGCTCGCGGATCGCGAATGGATAGACCAGTGAAGTCAATCATATGCGAACACACTGCCCTGGTCGCGACGGATAGGCTAAATTTTGCCCAGTCTTTTAAAAATAGTAGCAAACACGGGAATATACCCCATTTTCATATTTTCTTCCATAGAATCCGACCTTGGGCGATTTTTGAAGAGGGGTTTCATCAGCAAATCATAGGTTTGTGTTTCTAATCTCATTTTCTTCATTTTCCATTAACACCCATTAGATCTCTAGGTCTAAATCTTGTTCTTCAAGGGTAGAAATTAGGGATTTTACAAATTTGGGAATTTAGACCTCAATTTGGGGTCGGATTCCGAAACTAATTACATATTATGGCTTGTGGGTGAATGGGTGATCGGGTTTTGGTCCGAACCTCGTGTTTTGACCAAGCGAGTCTGGGGTCGATTTTTGACTTTTTGGGAAGAATGTGTAAAACCTATAATTAAGCGTTGTGATGGAATTGTTTGGCATTTATTGATGTTATTGAGTTGAATATGTCTAAGATACAAGTGAATTGGAGTCAAATTCGAAAGGGAAAGCGGTAATCGAGGCTTGAGTTTGGTCGTGGAATTTGAGGTAAGTGTTTGGCTTAACCTTAGCTTGAGGGAACATGTGTTGTGTCCTATTTGCTATGTGTAAGTATCATGTTAAACATATATGTGAGGTGACGAGTACCTATACGTTGGTGTCAAGCATGCCCGTGAGTCGAATATTGTGATTTGTATGATTTTTCGTAAGTAATATTTGAGTTTCACTTTATAGTTATCCATGTTGGTGGAAATTCCTTGATATTGAATAGTGTTGAGTATTAGTTTCAGTTGAAGATTTTTATGTGAAGTTATGTACTAAGTGAGATAGGATATAACTGTTTTCCCTTGCCGGGATGGTATTAATTTCACTGTTGACTCCCTTGCCGGGACGTTATGATTTTATTTCTGGTTACTCCATTATTTTTCCTTGTTGTATTGCTGTCATTTGATGTGCTTGGGTGAGGAAGAGTGTAAAGGCACAAAGGGTGGTGCCGTGCGTCAGATTTTGAGTGAATGTTAATGCACGAAGGGTGATGCCGTGCGGATATTGTGATTTTAAAAGCACGAAGGGTGATGCCGTGCCATGATATGAGAGATAATGCACGAAGGATAATGTCGTGCCATGATATTGTGAGGTAAAAGCACGAAGGGTGATGCCGTGCCGAATATATTGATTCTAATGGTGAGGACGATAGTAAAAGCACGAATGGTGATGTCGTGCACTTGTTTTCGTATTACTATTCCGTTGCTTAAATTGGTATCTAAATTGTGCCGTACCTCATTATTTCCATTATTTGATATTTCCTCCCCTCATCATGTCCCCGTTTTCCTTTATGCTTAACTACTTATTTCTCGTTGTATTATTTTTCTCCGCATACTATTAAACTGCACATGTTGACTTTGGTTGTCGTGTCCTAGCCTCGTCACTACTTCGCCGAGGTTAGGCTCAGCACTTACTCAGTACATGAGATCGGTTGTACTGATGCTACACTCTACACTTTCGTGCAGATCCCGGTGTAGGACCCTACAGACCATAGATCGAGGTTGTTGCCTTCAGTCCAGTGGAGACTCTAAGGTAGTCCTGCAGACGTCCGCAGGCCTTGGCGTCCCCTCGTACTTCTTTTGTATTCTGTTCTAGTTATTTCAGAAATAGATGTACTTATTTCATTCAGACCTTTATATGTATTATTCATAGACAGTCCGTGAGTTTGTGACTCCAAAATTCTGGGATTGGTTTTGTGAAATTTCGTAAAGGCATTAGTTCGAGTTTATATACCTTACTTCATTTCGTACTTTTATTTACGTTAAATGTTGTATTTCACATGTTATTAGATAATAATAAAGGAATAAGGTAAATTAAAAATTCACGTTGGCTTGTCTAGCGGGTTCAACGTTAGGCACCATCACGGTCCCGACGGTGGGAAATTCGGGTCGTGACAAGTTTGCATCAGAGCACTATGTTGCTTAGGTCCCACAAATTCACGGACAAGCTTAGTAGAGTCTGAGGGATCGGTATGGAGACGTCTGTGCTTATCCCCCAGAGGCTGCAGAGTTTAGGAATAACTTCACATCTATTCTTCTCTGTCGTGTGATTTGAATTCTAAATGCTAACTGAATTTCTATTCTATTCTCTCGCAGATGGCGAGAACACGTGCTTCTTCATCCACCGATCAGCAGCCCGAGTCCAGTTGCAGCTCCTACGAGAGGCGGAGGACGAGGCGGAGGCCGTGCTAGAGGCCGAGGCAGGGGCAGAGCTCAGCCTAGAGCTGCAGCCCAGTGGCGGAGTCTCAAGTAGAGTTTGCTGATAAGGTTCCTGCCCAGACTATCCCCATTGGTCCAGCTCAGGTTCTCGAGGGGTTCATTGCCACCCCAGTACTCCAGGATGCTCTGGTCCGTCTAGTGGGACTCATGGAGATCGCTTAGGAAGGCTTACTTCCTGCTGCACCAGCTGTCTCTCAGGCTGGGGGAGGAGCCCAGACTCCCGCTACTCGCACTCCGGAGCAGTTGGCTTCTCAGTTTCAGACTCCAGTAGCTCAGCCAACTGGGGTATTTCAGTCGGGTATTGTGGCCCAGACCGGTGATGGAGCAGCTATGTCTGCTGATGCTTTGTGGAGGTTGGACAGGTTCACCAAGCTTTTCACTACTACTTATAGCGGTGCATCTTCATAGGATCCCAAGACTATTTGGATAACTGCCATGAGGTTCTACGGAACATGAGGATAGTGGAGACCCTGAGGTAGTCCTGCAGATGTCCGCAGGCCTTGGCGTCCCCTCCTACTTCTTTTGTATTCTGTTCTAGTTATTTCAGAAACAGATGTACTTGTTTCATTCAGACCTTTATATGTATTATTCATAGACAGTCCGTGAGTTTGTGACTCCAAAATTCTGGGATTGGTTTTGTGAAATTTCGTAAAGGCATTAGTTCGAGTTTATATACCTTACTTCATTTCGTACTTTTATTTATGTTAAATGTTGTATTTCACATGTTATTAGATAATAATAAAGGAATAAGGTAAATTAAAAATTCACGTTGGCTTGCCTAGCGGGTTCAACGTTAGGCGCCATCACGGTCCCGACGGTGGGAAATTCGGGTCGTGACACTGCACCCTGCAGGTGATACCATGAGAAAGGCTCTTGGCCTTTACTTTTGTGTCATATGGCCTCGGCTCCACCTTGGCATCATTGAAATACTCAGTGAGGGTGTTTGGATAAGGGTAGGACTTTTCACTTTTTTGGACCGTCAATGTGATGTTGGTAGACGTGATGGAACCCATATTGATCGGGTACCCTGCCATAATAGAAGCCACCATAACTCCTCGAGGAAGTGGGAGGTTGTTTTCGTTCAGAATCAGGTCAATCCGGTTACACACAAAATTTTGCCACCCTTTAGCTTCAAAATTTAGGGTGGCTCGGACGATAGGAACTCCAGCTGTAATCCATGGTGGTGGTAGTCCTCGGACGGCCATAATCTCAGCTAGCCAAGGGAGAGCTGCATCACCCAGAGCCAACTTCTCTAGGTACTGGACTGCCTCTTCTTTTTCAAATTCCACATAAGCGTTCAAAGAGAAGGCATCGAAGAGAACTTTCAAATTTCTAACTTTTGTCACTTTTGTCCCCTTCTTGATGTGGGCCACATTGGCGTAGAACTCCCCGACCAAGTGATCATTTGCATCTAAGACATTGTGGGTGAACCACTTCCACCCCTTGCGCTCCTGGAATTGTTTAAGGACATTTGGATTGTGGATATCCAAATCCTTCAGTAGAAACTGTCTCTCAAGTGTGAGCGACCTTTGGGGCCACAATTCCCGGAATCTTTTAAATGATGTCAAGCTGACAAATCTATATTCCCATATCTCTTTCTTCTTTGACCTCTCAAGGCCACCCACTTGAGTGTCCTCCCCTCTACCATCAGCGACATCATCATCATCATCGTCATCAATAGCCACTAGTGCAGGAGTAGGTAAAGAGGAGGGCTCGGAACCCTGGCTTCCCGCATCAGAATCCTCAGAAGAACTAGATGTAGGCTCATTGTGAAATTGATAACGCCTAGTAGGTTGGGACGGTTGGGACTGGGCCTCAGGATAGACCTCCATAGAATGACCCTCGGAGGCTTCCCTTAATGGGGCAAAAGAACTGGATTCTGAGGGCTCTGTGGACCTTCCGCTTCCGGTGGTCGGCTTTTAAGCAATAGGCTTTGACTGCACTCCCAAAGGGTGAGTGCTTTTTCTTCTGGCTCGGGAGGATTCACCTCTCCCTTTTGATGTATCGCCTCTGCCACATGATCTAAACATTGTCTGCAATACAAGGTATATAGGTCAATTGAGTTCAAAAAAATTAAAATAATTGCAAAACAACGGTCATTAAAGAGACAGTGCAGACCGCACAATTCTGAGTGCGGACGCAGACTGTCTAGCGTGGACCGCACAATTTAGAAGTTCGTTCGCACATCCTCAAGTGCAGATCGCACAATTTTGAGCACGACCGCACAAGTACAGCTCTGATTTTCTGATTCTCAGAAGTTCAAAAGTGCGGTCGCACACATTTTTATGCGACCACACTATTTTTCTGCGGACCGCATAATTTTGAGTGCGGTTCGCACATTTCAAGCACACAATTTACCCTATTTAACAATTATGCGGACCGCACAAAAATGTGTGCAGCCGCACAATTTGAACATTTACGGCAGTAAGTTAGGGTTCATGCAATTATTTCACAATTTAGACATGGTGTGCACAAATTGACATGATTAATGGTCTACCCAGTTGTGAACAACTAATTTTTGACCACACCCAAATTCTATACTATTTTGCTGTAAATATTAA
>MDKI01184394.1:0-21409 GCA_005239505.1 Nicotiana paniculata
CTCTCCTTCTCCACCTAAAAAAAATCTAGGTTTGAATTATAACTCATTTCTTTGTTATTTCTAATTTTTATTTCAATTATTTCAACATTGTAGTTTATTGTTTCAATTAGTGTTTCAATTCTTTGAACATTGTATTTTATTGAGGACTAGGGTTTAGGTCTTGTTTTAATTAGTTTTATTAATTAATTTTATTAACTAATTAATTTAATTAGTGTTGAATTTAGTTTAGTTAGATTTGATTTATACTTTGTATTGTCTTAATAGTTTAGTTAGAATCTAGGGTTTAGGATATGAATTGAACTTTTAATTTATGAATTGGACCTTTTGGATATGAATTGAATTTTTAGCGTATGAATTGAACTTTTTGGATATGAATTGAATTTTTAGTGTATGAATTGAACTTTTTGGATATGATTGAACTTTTAGTTTATGAATTAAACTTTTAGTTTATAAATTGAAATTTTAGGATATGAATTGAACTTTTAGGATATGAATTGGACTTTTAGTTTATGAATTGAACTTTTTGTTTATGAATTGAAATTTTCGGATATGAATTGAACTTTTAGGATATGAATTGGACTTTCAGTTTACGAATTGAAATTTTAGTCTATGAATTGGACTTGTAGTTTATAAATTGAAATTTTAGGATATGAATTGAACTTTTAATTTATGAATTGAACCTTTTGGATATGAATTGAATTTTTAGTTTATGAATTGAATTTTTTGGATATGAATTGAACTTTTAGGATATGAATTGAACTTTTAGGATATGAATTGAACTTTTAGTTTATAAATTGAAATTTTAGGATATGAATTGAACTTTTAGGATATGAATTGGACTTTTAGCTTATGAATTGGAATTTTAGTCTATGAATTGGACTTGTAGTTTATAAATTGAAATTTTAGGATATGAATTGAAGTTTTAATTTATGAATTGAACCTTTTGGATATGAATTGAATTTTTAGTTTATGAATTGAACTCTTTGGATATGAATGAACTTTTAGTTTATGAATTGAACTTTTAATTTTTATTGAACTTTTAGTTTATAAATTGAAATTTTAGGATATGAATTGAACCTTTAGTTTATGAATTGGATCTTTTAGATATGAATTGAAATTTAAGTGTATGGATTGAACTTTTAGTTTATAAATTGACTTTTAGTTTACAAATTGAAATTTTAGGATATGAATTAGACTTTTAGTTTATGAATTGGACTTGTAGTTTATAAATTGAAATTTTAGGATATGAATTGAAATTTTAGGATATGAAATTAATTAACTAAAAAAATATTAGGATATGAATTAACTAAATTAATTTGTTCTTGTTTTATTTGTATAGATGGAATATCGTACTTGGATGTACAATAGGAATTATCCTAATCGGCGGGGATTGTGGGAGGATTTTGTAGAAGAGATTGATGACTTTATTAGACATGCAATGTCACCTCCACCATACTAAAGTGAAGGAGTATTAGGTGCCCTTGTGTTAGGTGCGACTGTATGAAGTTTGGAAAACCGGAGGAAGTTAAGCTTCATCTTTATAGGAAGGGGTCTATAGCGAATTACTTTGTGTGGACTAATCATGGAGAGATCGATGGTAGCCATGGGATATTTCATAACATGGTTGTGGGTGAAAGTAGTAGGTCGGTGGAGAATACAAATCGTGATTCTAGAATTCATGATATGGTTGCGGATGCTTTTGGGATGCACTTAAGGGGTGAGTCCAATGAAAATGTTGAGCAAAATCCTTATGATGGCGCAAAACGTTTTTATGAACAGTTAGAGGAAGCTAGTCGTCCACTAGGGGAAGGAAGTCCGCACTCTGAGTTGTCTGTTACAGTTAGATTACTAAGTATAAAATCTGATTGAAATATTTCTCAAGCAGCAATGGACTCTTTCATTGACCTTATGAGCGAACTAGCTGACCCTAATATCAACTTACCTGGTGATTTCTATAAGGCAAAGAGATTGGTTTCTGAGTTAGGACTTTCGTCAATGAGAATTGATTGTTGTGAAGATGGTTGCATGTTATATTATAAAGATGAGCCTCGTTTCAAGAGGCTTTCTAGAGGGAATATGGTCGCTATCAAGGCGATGCATTATTTACCTCTTATACCTAGGTTAAAGAGGTTATATGCGTCGATGAGTTATGCTCCTCATATGAGATGGCACTTTGAAAATAGAAAACCACCCGGTGTTATGTGTTATCCTTCAGATGGAGAAGCTTGGAAGTACTTTGATAGGACATATCCAAATTTTTCTAGTGAACCAAGGAACATTCGGTTAGGCCTGTGTGCGGATGGCTTCACGCCTTTTTCTGTATCTGCAACACCATATGCATGTTGTCCTGTCTTTCTTACACTTTATAATCTACCACCCGAGTTGTGCATGACTAGTCCATATATATTCTTAAATTGTATTATTCTCGGTCCACGTAATCCGAAAAGTTTGATTGATGTATATTTGCAACGTTTGATTTATGAGCTAAAATAATTGTGGTATGATGGTGTTGAAACATATGACATATCAACCATGCAGAATTTTAATTTGCGTGCTAATTTAATGTGAACTATTAATGATTTTCCTGCGTATGGAATGTTGTCTGGGTGGATGACTGCTGGGAAGCTAGCTTGTCCTTACTGCATGGAAAATAATAAAGCGTTCACTTTAAAACATGACCGAAAGCAATCATGGTTTGATTGTCATCGTCAATTCTTGCCTCCTGATCATGAGTTTAGAAGGATGAAAAATGCATTAAAAAGAATAAAATGGGATATGATTATCCACCTTCGATAATTTCAGGTGAGGAAATTTGGGAGAGAGTCCAGAACTTCAGTAAAGTTACTGAAGCTCTCCACCTTATAGATTCCTCAGATACGGTGTTACTCATAATTGGACGGAACAAAGTATATTTTGGGAGTTGCCTTATTGGAAGGATAATATTCTCCGTCACAACCTTGATGTCATGCATATTGAGAAGAATTATTTTGACAATTTGTTCAACACAGTGATGGATGTTAAAAGTAAGACAAAGGATAACCCGAAGGCTAGAATGGACTTACAAGAATATTACAGGCGACCTGAATTATACTTGCTGACAACAAACAATGGTAAGACAATCAATCCCAAAGAAATTTACACATTCACTTTGGAGGAAAGACGGAAAATTTGTGATTGGGTTACGCAATGGAAGATGCCTGAGGGTTATGCGTCGAATCTTGGAAAAAAAGTTGATGTAGAGGTAGGGAAGTTGAGCCATTTAAAAAGTCATGACTGTCATGTTTTCATGGAGACCTTAGTACCTATTGCATTTTGTGGTTTGCCTGAAAGAATCTGGAAACCCATCACAGAGATTAGTTTGTTTTTCAAAGACTTGTGTTCTACCACATTAAGGGAAGAAAACCTACTCCGGATGGATCAGAACATTCGTGTAACTTCTAGTAAGATGGAAAAGATATGTCCATGTGGTTTTTTTTATGTGATGGAACACCTTCCAATCCACCTTGTACACGAGGCATGACTTGGAGGGCATGTTCAATGCAAATGGATGTATCCCTTTGAGAGGTAATATTATAAGTTTGATGTAATTTTCTGTTTTATTTGAATGTTCTTGGCTAATATGAAATTATGTAGGACAATTGACAAATGCAAATAATTTGTTAAGCAGAGGAGTAGGATTGAAGGATCTATATGCGAAGCTCATCTTGCAAAGGAAACTGCTCATTGTTTTTATTATTATTTTGAGAGTAATGTGCCATGTGCTAGGAATAGGCCCAATAGGCACATGGTCGAATGTGTGAATGATCCATTATATCCGCCTATGTCCATATTCAATCAACCAGGCCGATGTTCTAAGGATGTTAGAAAGAGAAGTTTGAGTGATATGGAGTACAAGTCAGCTACACTTCATGTGTTACTAAATTGTCCCGAAGTTGTACCATTTCTCAAGTAAGTATTGATTTAGTAGTTATCAAAATATAAAATTTAATGTGATTACATCTCAATGCAACTACTAAAAATATTTGATGTGTCACAGTCACTTCGTGGGTCAATTTGGCCATGATGCTGTATATACGAGATTTGATATGTGGTTCAAACAATTTGTAAGTTTGTCCTTATAATGTTCTAACACTATGTAGGTAAACAATGTTTATAAGTTATGCTAACTTATGAATTTTTTTAACAATATGTAGGTAAATGATCCAAATAATGGTGTAAATCAATTTTTGAAAGATATATGTTGGGGACCTGGGCTTCAGGTCACAACAATGTCTAAGAACGTTGTGAATGGTTATAAGTTCCATACAGAGGATTGCTTTAAAAATAAAAATAGCAACAACAACGGGGTGTGGGTTCAAGGTGGTGATGGCAAACAAATTGGAGATATTGATTATTATGGTGTGCTCAAAGAAATAGTAGAACTAGAATATACAGGTTGGTCATATAAGAAATTGATACTCTTTAGATGCTAGTGGTTTGACCCAAATCCAACAAGCGGTACAAGAGTACACAACCAATACAACATAATTGAGATTAATCATACGAGGGAGTATGATCACTATGATCCTTTCATAATTGCACATAATGTTAGGCAAGTGTATTATGCTACTTATCCATTGCGGCGAATAAGTCCGATTGGTGGGTTGTAATAAAAACTAAGCCTGTAGGTAGGGTGGAAGTCGAGAATGTGTTAGATGTTGCATATCAAAACGATATCTCCAGTGTTCACTAAATAGGGGACGAACTTTTAGAAAATGATTTGGAACATCCTGAACACATATTGGAAGAAGTTGAAATAAATGAAGTAACAATTATAGAAAATGAGGACGAAGAATCAACTGATGAAGCTTAAACTAGTGAGGAAGAAGAATTCTCGGACGAGGAACAATACGTCGATGAGCTTTAAAAAGTTGGTTTTTTAAATAACTCTCGTGTTATAGCTAGTTTCTTATATGTTTCAATCTAAATATGTATTATATTATGCATATGACAGACAAGGGTCAAGGTAACAATGACCCTACTGGTTCTCGGGGTCGAGAAAAGGCTAGGAAAAAAGAGGAGGGTAGAAGATAATACTCCATCTTTTTCACCCTCTTCAGAGATGCCTATGACTATGTCTTATCCTCCACCCCACGGCTATAATGAGCTTCCACAGCATCACGAGCCCTACACCTTCATCCAGACACCAGGTCTCTCATCACAGAGCCATAGGACTATACGTCCGGCATACAGTCCAGCTGCCTCACGACCACGTGGATCGCAGTCATCTGCATCGCATGGATCACATCCATCCATGTCACAGCCACTCAGGTCATAGCCATCAGTATCACATCCACTTGGGGTCCATCCAGCTATGTCGCAGTCACAGGGATCGCAACTATCTTCATCAGCGATTCCATCTATTTCAGGCCTTCACCTACGAGATAGTAGCTCTGACCCCCTACACCTTCCACACATGCCTCTGATATACATGCTTCGGACGGTGATGATGATGATGACGAGGAGGTGCATTATGATCAATATGGCAGGATCATCATAGTCCCTGAGGGTGATGGGTAAGAGTTATTTGTTGTTTTTACGTTTATTGTTTTGTAAAGTATGTACTAAGATATTAATGTGTTTTTTTTGTTAAATTGCAGGTTCATCCCGAGTAATAATAGTACGACGATAATCAGAAAGCTTTATGATGGCCCTTATGCGACTTGGACTGATTTCCCATTCTCGCAGAATGAGCAAATTTTCAATCAATTTAAGGTATAAATGTTCTTTTAAGCAGTTTAATTATTTATATTTATGATATTTCCATATAATATTTAACTTTTGAAATACATAGAAAGTGTTTATGGGAACACCGCTATAGCGCGGAAGTGGCTGCAAATTTTCATCACGAAGCTCGCAAGCGGTTTTTGCATACTTTCTCCCAAGCTAGAAAGAAGAACCAGAAGCCTGACTGGTTACTTCAAAATTTATGGGATGATTTGCAAAGGAATTGGATTACCGCAAAGTTCTTAGAGAAGAGTGAAAAAGGAAAGAAAGCTAGCGCATCTGAGAAGGGAGGCTCCTTACACACCGGAGGTGCGATCAGCCTAGGGACAATAAAAACAAGATTGGTACGTAATTGCTTAATTTATTTTAATTTTCAAAGTATATCTATTCTTTTTATTAACTATAAATTAATTTGTTTTCAGGAAAAGAAGTTGGGGCATCCAATGAACCAAGATGAGTTATTCAAGGAGACTCATATTGTAAAGAAGAAGAAAGAGACGGATCAAGAAAGGTGGGTCGAGGGCCGAGCCTCGACTGTATATGTAAGTTTTCACTTTTCATCAAGTATTTTGATTTACTTTTATATAAATTTTGAAATACTAATTCAATGTAATTTTTCGTATAGGGTCGCTTCCAAACTAACGTGGAGGAATTCATGCACGCTCAGCCACCTAATGCATCGGGCGAGCCAACCCAACCTTCGGACGAGGATGCTGAAAGAATATGGATGGAGGCTGCTGGCGGTCCAAAATGAGAGAAGGTATACGGGCTTCCTACTAAGAAATTCCATCGCTATAAGTGTGGAATGCAAGGTATAGGGACTTCCTCGCAAGGCGAGCAACTTGATGGGGAGAGCCTCTCCGCTATGCGGGAGACTGTGACAAAGCTCACATCCGAGCTAGAAGCGGCCAAGGAAAGAGAAAAGGTTAGAGTTGTTCAGTACCTTGGCATGCAAGCTCAGCTCAGAACTCTCCTATCTAGTGGAGCTTTTCCGATTCCCCGATCACGTGAGTCATCGCCAGAGGCTCAACTTGAACGTGAGCGTTCCTTCCGTCCTCCCCGTGATCATTCTTCCCGTCCTCGACAAGACCCTTCTCTATACCGTCTTGTAAATGAAAGTTCATCAGACGATGATGATGATGTTGTACAAAACACTCCTACACTTTTATATACTTTGAACTAGACAAATAGAACTGGTTTTGAACTAGCTGTAATAAGCTTTAACTTGGTTTTGTTAGTTATATTTGTTAATTCTATTGAACTTTAATTTGTTAGTTTTAATGCGTTTTTTGAATTGTGTTGTTGTTGTTGTGTTGTTGTTATTGTTGTTTTGGGGATTTTTGTATAGAATTGTATTGTATTTATTGAATTGTATTGTTATTTTGGGGATTTTGGTATGCTGGCAGGTGATGTAGCTGCCAAAACAGGCATTTTATGCCAAAATTATAACCCAGAAAATCGACCAAAGTTGGTCGCTTCCCTATTAAAAAAAAATTCTGGAAATTAGTGACCAAGGTTGGTCGCTTATGTCTAAAAAAAATTAAAAAATTAAAGATTAGCGATCAAGGTTGGTCGCTTAAGAACCCAGATGTTAATATTAGCGACCAACTTTGGTCGGTATTGTTAAATATATATTTTTTAAAATAATATATATTTTAATTTACCGATCAACTTTGATCGGTAATTTTTAAATTATAATAATTAATAAAATATCATAATAATATATCGACCAACTTTGGTCGGTAAATTTATATTATTAAAATATTCTATCGACCAAAGTTGGTCGGTATTTTATTTACACTGCACAGTTGGTCCTTTTACCTTAGTGACCAAAGTTGGTCGTTAATTAGCGACCAACTTTGATCGCTAAGGTAAAAGGACCACCAATATAGCGACCAAGCGTGTTTGGACGCGTTTTGGTATGTAAATTGACATAAGCGACCAACGTTGGTCGCTATTAGTGTTCGCTTTTTACCAAATTTCTAGTAGTGAAAAAAAGAAAATAGGTTCATATAAATTAAAACGAAGGGAGTAGCTGTTATTAATTGACCGATGGGTTCTTATAGGGAGAGAAAGAGGGGGGAGGGGAGGGGGGGAGGGGAAGAGCAAGTGCTTAAAACGTTTAAAATCTTCGGGTTAAATAAACAAATCTGAACCATTCAAAAAGTTCAAAATTTGTACCACTATATAGAGTATAATACTCCGTAAATTTTAAAAAAAACGAACTATGAATTTTAGTTTTAAAATATTTTATATTATTAAATACTATGACTGATAGTGTTTTTTATATAATTTTTAAATATGTACATTTTATTTTAAAAAATTTATATTCGAATTCGTTCTAAAATATTAGATAACTTGACTCTCATACTTCGGAAAAGCTTCAAACCAAATGAAACTGAGGGAATAGTATATATATAATTAGTGTATTACTTGCTGAACGACCAAATGTATGACTTTCTCTCCAATTTTAAAGGGGACACAGGATAATTGTAACGACTCGATCGGTCATTTTAAAAATATGTACTTCGCTCGGTAGTTTACGAGCATGAGCAGCTCCGTATGATATATTATGACTTGTGTGAATCGTCGATTTTGATTTTCAAGTTGTAGTGAATCGATTTTGAAGAACGAAATTTATGATTGAAGCTTTAAGTTGGAAGAGTTGATCAAGTTGGGCTTTTTAGCATTTGACCTTGGATTGGAGTTTTGATGGTTCTGTTAGGTCCGGATGGTAATTTTAGACTCGGACTTATGCCCAGATTTTCAATTGGATATTTCTAGAAAAATTCGGCACTAATTGGAAAAAATTGGAATTTGAAGGTTTGGAAAAAGTTCATTAAGTTTGATTTGGGGTGCAATTCATCGTTCTGATGTTGTTATGCGTGATTTGAGGCCTCGAGTAGGTCTCTGTTATTTTATGGGACTTGTTGGTATGTTCGGACGGAGTCCCAAGGGGATCGGGTGAGTTTTGGATATGTTTGGATTGTGTTGGCGCTCGTTTTTCTTTTATGTTTCGACGTCGTTTCTTCAAGCATAAATGGTACTATATTAAGCAAATGAACTCCAATTTATGTTCTTATTGAAGCATTAGATTTGTATCGTAATTACGGAGCCATAGCAACAAAAAAATCGTCGAATTTGGACTTCATATGAGAATTTTATGGTCATTTTACTAATAATTGGGTTGCCAGATTTTTCAAATTAATTATGAAATTACCATTGATTTCGTATTTTAAAATCTGCATAATTTTCAAATATCGAAACCAACATATCTCCTTCAATATAAGGTCAAATAGAGTGATTCAAGAGCCTAACTTGACTAGAATTTCACAAGAAATCCATGGAAGGCATAAAAAGTGAGTTTCAAGATCTTTTGGAACAAGAAACGAGGCAGAACAGTGTTAAGACGAGGGTTTTGTTTATTTAACATATTTTGAGTCGGGGAGCTCAGAATTAGGCAATTTTTTAGGCGATTTTCACCAGATGAATTGGGGTAAGTGTTTTCTATTCGGTTTTGGTTATATTTCGTAAATCTATCTTCAATTTTAGCTTTGGTTGATGAATATTTAAAGAGAAAATTGGGGAATTTTGGCCTAAAGTTTCATAATATGAATTTTGAGTTTTGATCACCGATTTGGAGTCGGATTTGAGTGAAACTAGTATGGTTGGACTCGTAATTGAATGGGTTGTCGAATTTTTTGAGTTTTATCGGGTTCCTTGGTATGGATCCAGGTTGGGCTTTTTGGGCCGATTCGGGATTTGATTCAAGATTGATCTTTTCTTATTGGGATTGGTTCCTTTAGCCTTGGTTGATGTATTTGAGTTGTTTTTGGTTAGTTTCGAGTCGTTCGGAGGTCAGAACGCGCGTGATGGCATCTTTGGAGCATCTCTTGGTTTGCTCGGCATTGGTATTAGCTCGTTCGAGGTAAGTAACTCTTCTAAACTTAGTGCTGAGGGTATGAAACCCCGCATTACGTGCTATGTGATTGGTGTTGAGGTGACGCACATGCTAGGCGACGGGCGTGTGGGCGTGCACCCTATGAATTGGGACTCTCTTGTTCCCATGGCATTGTATAGTGGCCCTATTTTGTTGATATTTGTATTTTCAATATGTGATTAAGTAACTGAGCTGTCAATCATGCTAAATATCATGTTTATGCTTTTATGCTGATATTGTTAGGACCCATAGTGGTCGTTTCTTGTTGTCATCTTACTGATTTCATTGATATTTTGTACTCAATCATATCCATGCATTCATATCATATCTCAGTCTCGTTGTTGTTGGGCTAGTTTCATGACATTGTGAGCCCGAGAGTGAGACTGGAGAGATTGATGGTTGAGTGAGACTGAGAGCCTGATTATGAGTGACAATTATGGGATCGGGCTGCACGTCGCAGCATGTTATATTGATTTATGTCTGGATCTGACTTATGATAGCGTTTGGGCTGTAGGAGCCCCTCTGGAGTCTGTATACCTCCAGTGAGCGGAGTTGATTATATTGAGGGATGGATCTTGTCCGAAGTATTTATATACCTGGAGATGGATCTTCTCCATGGGGCCAAATTGGCTTTTCCTCGGTACTGAGTGACTAATGATCAGTGATGTATATATTCCGGGATGGATCTTCCCTGAGCCGTATGGGCCATATACAATACCGAGTGGTTGAGCATGATGAGTGAAAAGTGTGACACAGTGAGATTGAGTACTCTGAGAGTGTGAATACATGATTCATCTCTGAGATACATGACATTGGCATGCACACATGACATACATGCATAGAGATGCATTTTTTCCTCATGTTATACGGTATCACGTCATTCATGACTTATTATACACATTGATATGTGGGTATAGAGAGGTATTTTATACTTGTTATTTGGAAAGAAAATAAAATATTTTAATTTATTGTGGAAATGATATTCGAAAAATTACAGTTTTCTAACTTACTCGTACTTTTAGCATTTTCGGTAAGAGATTTGGTATTTTCACTGAGATTCTTGAAAAACATGATCATTTTCTTGAATTGTGAACGAGTTGTGTATTTTTACTTCAGAGATACCTTTTATTACTTGTATTATGCTGTTGTGAACTGTTGTAGAATACCTGTATTGGACCCGACCTTGTGCTAGCTCGTCACTGCTTTCAACCTAAGGTTAGGTTTGTTACTTACTCAGTACATGGGGTCGGTTGTACTGATACAAACTGCACATTGCATGCAAATGTTGGTTGTTGTTGTTGCTGTGTTCGATGGTTGCTAGATTTGAAGATGTACCTGCGTCCCGGTTGTAGCTACCTCTTTTGTTCGGGGTAGCATTAGATTATAAAAATGTGTTTATGTACTTTTCAAACAGAAGATGTACTTACTTCCTATCAACTTTGTAAACTATATTCTTAGAAGCTCATGATTTGTAATATCAGTCATTGGGATATGTATAGAATTCAGTAAATTACTTTTGTTTAATTGTCTTGTTAACATTATTGAAATTGGATCATTATTAGTTTTGGCTTACCTAGCGGGCTGGGTTAGGTGCCATCACGACTAGTGGTTTTGGGGTCGTGACAATTACACTGTATAGCTCGGTGAATTTTTTTAAAATATGTATATATAATATATACTGACACCCTTGACTTCTTAGTGAGTTTATTTCTTTATATTTTAACTTCCCTTAACGAAAATTTTGACTCCGCCACCTAAGACAAGGAGTCAAATTCCATGATGATGTTCTTCTATCACGTTTGTTTTCTCTATCTCTCATACACCATTGATAGGATGGATAGCTCTTGAAGAGAGAATTCATCGTCATACCATTGGAAGAAGTTACACCAACGGCCAACCATATTCTGCAACAAAAACCACAATTTTGAGAAATCTATCCAAAGGCAAAAAAAGGTTATAAAGTTCAAGAAATAGCATGAACATTATTCGTAATTACTCTACCTAATTAAATAGGGATGTTACTGGCGGTTCAGTTCAGTATTTATAATTATTCAGTATCACTATGGTTTATTGGGTATCGGTTTTAGCACATCGGTTATCGCTTTAATTAACTATTAACGAATTGAAATATCTGATTTAGGCAATAAAGGATGGGCTATAAAAATTCTGACTATTGGAAGTGGATGTCTGGCTTAGAGTTTTTAGCTGTATATCTTGTGCCCTTAATTGTTATTCCCAAATTTATAAATAAATCATAAAAAAAAAATAATGAAAGTCGACATACACTGTTAAAATTGTGCCAAGGACTGTCATTGACGTGCTACAAATCTTAGTGAGAATAAGACTTAGAGAGAAGAAGGCGAAAAGAAAGTGTAGACGGAAAAATATTTGATCATTTTTAGGCGCTGATTCACTGAAATGAGTTGTACATGTCTATTTATACTTCTAACTAACCAACTTCACTAACAGCTAATTTCGCGAAATTAAATAATAATTATATTTACAAGTGGTCATTCAAAAATAGCAATCGAAATATAGCTACTTTTCATGTAAAGATAAATCTGAACGAAAACACTGTTTAAAATCCTGAAAAATACTTCAGCATAACATACTGAAATTCCAGTATAATATACTGGAACTGGAGTTCCAGCATAAGTATTATACTGAAGTATAATATACCGGTCCAGCATAATATGCTGGAAGTTCATACACAGGTGCTCCAATTTCTATTATATTATGCTAGAACTTTCCGCGTGTTGGAGTTCAAGCATAATATGATGGAAGTTCATATGTGCATCGATCTCCAGTATATTATGCTGGAACTTTCCGTGTTGCAGCAAAATAGTGGCTATATTTCAACGACTTTGCAAACGCTGACTATTTTTTAATGACCAATCCGAAAACTGGCTAGCCCGTGCTATTTTTATGCTAATTACGGTAGTATTAGTAACTAACTACTACTTAACTGAACTAACTGCTCTTCTTAACTGTACAACTTAAATAATACATTGTACAACTATTCTAAGCTGCTAAAGATCTCAACACTCCCCCTCAAATTAAGAACCAAAAATGTTTTTCATTCTCAACTTGGAATTAGTATTAATCTGTTATTTTCATACATTCATATCCGTAGGTTTTTTTTACCTTATGTTGATCCTTTCGCTTCGATTATTCTATTACCCTGTCTCCTTATCACCTTATCTTGTTGATGTTAGTACCTGTTCTGTCTGCTTCTTTTACTTTTATCTTGAGTCGGGAGTCTATCGGGAACAACCTCTCTACCTTCACAAGGTAGGGGTAACGTCTGCGTACACTCTACCCCCAGACCCTACTATGTGGGATTACACTGGATTAGTTGTTGTTGTTGTTGTTGTATCCTCAACTTGGTCACTAGTACCACATGTTGTTGATGCTCAAGGCTCTTGTCAAAATATAGGTTGGTTGTTCTTGACTGGATATATGTAAACTCTTATTTTTATATGCAATTTGTAGGGCTGCTTTGTTGTCACAGTATTACTCTGTATGCAGCTTAAGATTCACCTCCAGCTCCTGTAGACCACTTAACCAGTATTACTATGCTTCTATATTCAACAACTTCAGCTGAACTTCAAAAAATTGTATTTTGCTTTCTTTCATATTATCTTGCACTTCTCTTGAATTTTGTCAAAAAATCAGTTCACGGTGGCTAAATAATGGCTTATACTTGCAAACCGATGCAAGCAGAGGTGTTTGCTGCTAGTGAATGCCTCTTTTTTCTCTTTTATGAATTTCAGGCCTCTTACAATGCTTATAAACATTATACACTGGGTATGCATTGTTAGTTTAGTGTTTAATCACTGTATAATATGTTTATAATAAATGTGTATATATTATACGCTGACTATACACGTGTTATACACCGAGGATATACCAGATTTCCCATGAAGGAATTAGAAAAAATAAGAAGGCAGATGATAGTGTAAAAGTTCCTTAAATTGCAGCAGGCTAAAGCTAGCTCTTTGTAAACGAAAGGGAAAGGAAGATACAGAAAAGGAATAAGAGAACATTCATTGAGCAAGTTCGTTGAAACATTAGGAGACAGAAGAATAACTCAAGATTTTGCATCTTACAATGTCTGGAAAACCTGTTATTTTCCATTTCCCTCATAAATAATAGTAGCATTTATGTTAACATAACGTGAATGAACAAATCAAAGAGATCCAACCCATACCTATCAACCAAGTCTTCTACATTGCAGAGTGATGATGCATCCGACGCCCTTTCCACCCACACAGATAATTCGCTTGTGGACGTGTTCTCTGTGGTTTTTGTCCATTTGTTATTACAGGTGACAAAATTGTGTTCATCTCAAATGAAGTAGATGTAGCTCGACAAACTGATTTCTCGACCAAAGTAGCATTATCATTATTCTCTCCATTTCGCTTGTCAAGCCACGAGATGATATCTGAAAATACGATATCAATGTTGTCTTCAGGCTCACCATATGTCAAGCCGTGCCACATTCCTGGATAGAGTTTTATGGTCTTGTCCTTACTACTCGCTTGCTCATACAACGCCTTACTTACTTCTGGATCAGTTACTATGTCCGATTCCCCATGTAACACTAAAAATGGTAGAGTGACCTATCAAAACAAGGAAATGAATTTCAAATTTTTGACTGTAACTATACTTTTAATGTTCATTTTTATCAGAATGACTCAAATATTGTTTACATATATGAAGATGGTGAAGACGTGAGGTAATAGTTACCTCGTGCAAACTTTCTTCGAGGTGCATGCTAGTTCTTAGCATTTCCAAAGCTGTCTTTAGTCTTGGCTTTTCCTGATATATTAACTTGTTTCCGCGTACCTATTCTTGCAAAATGACAAGAAATGGACATAATTCTTGATCGAGTACAAGAAATGGACATCATATATAATTAATACTTGATAATAAACCTCACCTCTTCCCTTCTAACAGGGTCCTTGAAGGCCGAATCAATGACATCCTTTGCGGGGACTATCTTCCATCTTGGTATGACATCCTCCACTTTAGTTAGTAAGCTTATAACCATTGGATGTGGCTTCACCTTCTCAGATATCTGGTGAATTTTTGCAATGTAAATTAGCAACACCATAACCGGTTCATTTTCCTTTTGACTTCTAAAAGGTCCGTTGCTACTAAATGCAAGCACTAAAGCATACAGTAAATGTGCTACACTAAAAATCTTAAGTAGCCCTACCTTACACATAGGTGCAACCAGAAGAGCACCATGCCAAAAGGAAGGATCCTTCTTGTGTATTAAAAGAGCCACAGCCCCTCCCATCGACTCCCCATACAAAAACCTTGTTTTCTCTCTGTACTCCTCCCGCGCTGATGTCCAAGATAATAAGTCTTTTAATGAAGAGGATAACAAGTGCAGAGAAGCTCTTTAACAATTATAACCATACATATCATGTTGAAAAATATTCGACTTAAATGAAGAAAAATGAATAGTCTTGAAGTGTTTTAAAAAAGGATCACTTGGAAGAACTCCAAAAGAAATTTCCAAGAGAAAGGAAAAAGGAACAAAATGTTATTCTAAAGATGTTCTTTTCCACATTAACATATCAAAGATAGATGATTTCTCACTGTGACAGCTTGTGAGGTCATGTATTTGGTATCTTACCACAAACGGACTTGAAAAAGTCACTGCAGTCATTGACAATGTTGTCAAACCTTTTGATATAACAGCGGGAACCCATTGACCGTCCATGGCCTTCATAATCTATTCCAAACACCGCATATCCATGATTCGCCAGCTTTGTCCCGACACCTAGCCATAATAGTACAATTTTGATGTTAACTTAGATCCACAACATGAGCTTTCACAGTTCTATTGTGCACAAGAAAAAGCACCAATATATTGGCTATCGGCATGCCATAGATAGCAATGGCATGAGATTTTCCTCAGATTAAAATTAACAAAAAAATCTCCTCAGAGTGTTAGTTGAACCACTCAAACCAGACATTGAGCAATGTCAAACACTGTAAACTCACAATAGTATTCAGTAATGTGTACGTGGTAAACCACAAATGAGGTAATTCCTATCTCCCGCCTACCATTCTTTTTAAAAAACAGAAATACAAGTGAAAACTAAATGTTTAATGCCACATTGTTTGTCAACAGAAAATACTTGGTAGAGGTTAGACCAGCAGCTCACGTGCCCTGGTCCAGGTATTGCAACACCAGAACCTTTTCTCACTGGAAGTCAAGTTGAACAGGTCAAGCAAATATATTTAGTTTTTATCATTTACTTATTCTTTTGAACAGTCAAAGTCTTAAGTTAGATGATTTCTTGAGATTTCAGATGTATTCTATCACACATCCTACTATTAAAATCTATATTATGTTCAAGAAATTTATTATTTGTTTGACTATCTGAATTCCAAGTGTCCCACAAGTCTTGGTGCGTGAAGCAATCTCTCTGTTGAGGTCCCAACTTATTTGCTAACCTAATCAACCAATCAAACTACCAAAGGACTTACTAAATTTAAGGGTTTCTCAATAGTCAGCCAATCTATCAACAAGACTTTATTTATCCTTATTTTAACCAGACAAAACAATTAATTTCCAAGATAGGTGTTAGTTATCCAACTACCAAGAAGGGAAAGGAAACAGACCAATCATTCTGTAGGCAAAAATAGAAGATGTTATTTAAGGGTGAGAATTGCTGATTTTCAACAAATCTATAGTACCTTGAGTCTGAGTGGAATAATAGTGCTAGATGAGTTCTCACTGTGATATCATCAATTTGAGGCCCATTCTTTATTGCATCTTTAACTACTAGCTCCTTGCGTTTGTACTACTTTATATCACCAATAATTGTGTCCTCAAAAGAAATAATCTTGTATATGATACACCATACCTAGAAGTTGAGGCAGGATTTGAAGCTTATGGGTTCAAGATTCTAGTTTTATTAAGTTACTAGGTTCATGATTTGAAGCGCATTCAATGAATTTCTTAAGACAAATATATGATTTGTCAAAGTTACTGGATTTGACCGAAACCGTAGCCGAAGGGCTAGCTCTGCCCCAGACCCCACCCATATGAAAATAATGCCGAGATATAGTCAAACAACAACTATCCCTCAACCCCAAGCGCAGTTTAAATTGGCCATATGGATCCTCATAGTCCCAAGCGCAGTTGAGGTTGGCCTCCGTGTCGCTCTATCTAAGCTCATCTCAGCCAGAATATGATATAAAATAAACATTATCTAACTTACTAGAAGTTCTCTATAAAAATGTGAATGATGAGATATGGGCACCATATAAAAAGAAAAGATTATTTAAGAAAAGAAATGATAAGATAGGAGGTACTCCATAAATTTCACAGGTATGGTAGGTCACCTGTGAAGTCAAAACAAGAACAAGTGTAGCAGGAAATGGACCATATCTTTATTGTATTAAAAGTAAGGATATAAAAAAATGGGTACCTTTTGTACTGTTACCCTGTGACAAAACTCTATAGGAAAGAAAATATAGGTAGTAAAAGTAAAATCATCTATTGAATGAGAGCACGGGAGGTAGGAGGAAAGACATAATGACATGCATTGATTGGCACTTTTCATACATTTAAAAAACAACGACTTCTATTTCTATAGAAAATTGGCCATGAAAGTGAAAACAGATTAAATGAGGAAACATTTATTACCTCTCATGAATCCACTGCACTCCATGCCATAGCCTGCAATATCGTTTACCAATTATTAGATCAATTTTCAACCCAACAAAAGTCAATCCGGTGCACTAAGCTCCCGTTATGCGTGGGTACGAGAAAGGGCCAGACTATAAAGGTCTATTGTACGCCTTAAGGCTGCTTCTGCAGCTCGAACCGTAACCTTCTGGTCACGCGATAAAGGAAAAAAAGTGAAAAGATGGTGAAAGAGAAACAGACCATGGCAAAGGAAAACAAGGGCCTTTGGAGAAGAAAAGGGCAACCATCTACAAGTAAAGAGCTGAACACCTCGAGAATTCCTTATATATTCCTAATGCCAATGAAGTAAAGCCATAATCTTTATTAGAGGTGGCAATATATTTGATTAAGAAAAACCCCATATAGAAAAAGTAAAGAAAAAAATATGCATGATAAGAAAAACCTACCTCATGATATTCCACACCCATCGTATATTTTCAAGAAAAAAGAACCAAACCCCAACTCAGAAAATGTGACTCAGCATTCAAGTGACATAATTTGGTAAGTGACAGATCTGAGTTTATTATGGTGCAGTTTATGTAGTTGTAGATGCAGAGGAAGAAAGAGTAAGGGAACAAACAGAGAAAGGAGGGATCAAAGTAATTCTTGATATGATAAAAACTGGAGTATATATAATAAGATAGTATAATTAGAAGCAAGAGGCATAAAGTGGACCTGAGAAGTTGGAATATATACAGACAAAAATAGGATAAGGTGAGTGAAATAATTAAAGTTTTGATTTTTTTTATAATATTTGGTTTGGTTGATAAAGAGAAGCTTCCAAATTTGTGAGGTAACGTGGATGACTGGCTAAGCCCATCCTTTGCTCCTTTTCAAAATTTTAGATTGAAATATTAGAAAATAAAATACTAAATACACGTAAGAAAAAAAAAATCTAAATTGCATTTGGACCCAATCAATTATATGTATTGGTATAAAGTTCTATCATATCGCGTGTATTCTTACTTAATTTGTAACTCTTATTAGTGTAAATTGTTTGTTTTTGTACAAACACTTTGTAAACATATGTATTTTTCGAAGTATAGTGGAGATAGTTTTATTTTTTTGTTAACAATTTGATATTCATCGTTCACTGATCTGATTAATTTGAATTTGCGCAAGATAGACTTATAAGGTTGTAAGACGTTATTATCCAAATATACAGACGGACCCAAGATTTTTACGTAATGATGGCACAGTATTCTTCTACCCCAACCAGTACTTCTAAAGACTTTTAAATTAACCCCAAAAATATAATCACACTTCAAATTTTTTATTTTTATTTTTGTAAGTAAATTATTTTAATACTTTATGAATGTGTATGATGCATATTTCTTTCTTTCTCTGTTTGGATTTTTTATTTTTTTTTAACTAGAGTTCTTGGAAATAATAGGGGGTCTTGTGAGATTGACATTGAAAAATGAGGTGACGACTCTAAATTGGGGAAGTTTACACCCATTCCTATCACAAATAACAAATATATAGTAGTTCTGATCTCAAGACTGTTGCGAATCCGTCCATGTTCCTCCAATTTCTCTTTCCCATCTTTATCGCGAATCCCAACGCTATTTTTTTTAATTTCATTGCCCATTCTTTTGCTTATCCATTTAATATGCCACATCAACTAATTTAGCCATTTTCTCCCTCTCTTCCACCGGCCACCCCTTGGAAAACACGCCGTGAAGAAAACATTTATTCACATTTATTCATACAGTTTGATATTTTGATGTTATAATTAATACTCTACTCGGTCCACTTTACTTTAATTTTTTGGTTATTTTTGTATGAGTCAAAATCTGATAAAAAAAATTCTATTTAAAGAAGGACGACCAAGAGTAAATCAAGTTAAAGTTATGTACGGAAAGTAGTATACAGGCGAGTAGCGCAGCTGCAATCGAGGTCGAGCACTCGGATCGGCTCAAACAACTAGCTTAGCAATTAGGTACTTTGGAGGAATATTCTGCAGGATGTTCTCAAAACTTGAGCACTCTAGTTTAGGACCGCTGGGTAAGAAAAGTGTCCTATATAAGTAGTAAGAGAGAGGACTTCCGGGGGGTGGGAGGCTCTAGAAAAAAGAGTTTAGGACCGCTGGGTAAGAGAAGTATCCTATATAAGTAGTAAGGGGGGGGCTCTAGAAAAAAAAAGAGACACACCTCTTTTAGAGGGGAGACGGTCTATCACCTTACACTCTCCGCCAAAAGAAAAAAAGGTCCCAAGATTCTTGTATTCATCTATAGACCAACTTTATCAAACAATTTGGATTCGTCTTGCTCGGGATTAGGTGAATCTTTTCCTTTATGTACATTTTGTTGTCATTCGATGTTATTCAATGCATAGTCTTTTTCTCATACTATAGAATCCGACCATGATTATGATCGATATTTGTATTCTACTATACTTTTACATTCCTGTTGTCCATCTCAGATCCGAAGTTAATTATTTTTAACTAGAATTTGCCCATTATCTTCTTATTTAATTATTTTATTCTACTATATTGTTGTTGCATGATGCTTGAAGGCATGTTGTTTATGCTAATCGATTGAGGTCGTGACTTGTGAAGATTTTGTAAAAACAGGAAATTAAAATTATGTTTGATATCAATATGAAAACTATGTTTTGCTGTAGTAGTGGCTTTGGTATGCCATGAGTGTAAATTGTTAGAGTAGGATTATGGCCATTACGTACTAAGCACGTCCACAATTCTATTGACATATTAATGCTGGACATCAATTTATATCTTATATATATTGCTCTCTCTTTTAGAGAGGGATGATAGCCCGTTGTGTAACTCTTTGAAATGATAAACTTGTCTTGCCTTTGTGTTTATGGTATGGCTTATGTATCCTTTGATTTTGTGCACCCTAGATCGGATCGGATTGGGTCACAAACGCGTCGGGATCGAGATTGGGACTCGAACTCGAGATCCCAATAGGCGAAGTAATTTGCCAGTCCACAAGATGCCCAGATTTGACTAACAACGAAGCTGAGCACGAGGCCGAGATTGGTTCTAAAGGTAGCACTCGAGTACAGAGCAAAACGAGTCGTCCTACGGTACGACTCTTAGCTCATTGTCAATCAAGTCACAGGGACTTCCCAAATCAAGGAACAAAGACTGCAAAAATATCGGGCCGAGACCTGCAAGCTGTTACCCGAGTTTTATGAATGCCAGCTCGACAAAACCCTCGAGCACAGAATGCCAAAGCAGACGGCCTTGCCAAAACTAGTAACGGCCGCTAAAAGCATAATCGGAGAAGGGAACGTGGTCGCTCTCCTCCACTCGTCGACCAATCAAGTCAAGGTAATGAACGATTTAATTTGGTTTTAACTTACTATTTTTCTGAGTGGTATAGAAGCAAGAGCATTCTCCCAGATACGTGAACAGAGAACAACCGCCGTCACATTAAAAAAGGGGTATATCAAGAAAGAGGTCGCTGAAATAAGGTAGGAGAGTAGAGGTGAATAATATGGTTGAAGGTAAAAGGAACCGAGGCTAAAGAAGCCAAACTCCTAAGACATGCGACAACTCGCCACACAAGCGGGCCAACTTGTCCTAAGCAGATATTGAAAAAATGACAAAACTCAATTATAACTGGGTCAATGGGGGGTCTAAACCCTAAAGTGAAAGGATACATATAAACAAAAGAATATCCCATCTTCTAAGACGTTATTCTTTGATTACTATTCGGAATATAGACAGGAAAGTCAGATTTCCAAAAGCACTCCCTCCGAACAAGGGAAATCTGACCCTCAGGTATAAGGGTTGGATATCTTTCGACACTATCAAGAGAAGAAGATTGAGTTACAAGAACTTGACTATCCCAAGCAAAAACAAACTCAGCAGGGAAAATTTCATCGACTCTAGGTTCACGAAGGCGTTCGCCTCTACCTCTAGACAAAGACCGAGAAATCCTAAATCTCGGAGAAGTTGGAGATCTAGTGGAAGGAGGAGGAACTATCTGAGAAGAAGAGGAGCCCCTCAAAGGAGTGGA
>ML310797.1:0-27832 GCA_005239505.1 Nicotiana paniculata
CACACACACACCTACTGAATAAACCAATTGGTTTGTGTAAATGGCTATTATTCTTGGACTTTTGATCAAATTATGGCTACTGGATGTGGGTTATTTTTTGTAAAAGAAGATTATTTTCTGGGCTGTTGTGAAACTATATGGATATGAGATTGAAGGCCTGGCCAGGCTGAGTATACTTTGGGCCTGTCTTAGGCCCACTATAGTTATTTTGTAATTCTATAATTTATTCCACTCACTGGGTCTGTAATAATTATGTAATGACGATTTGGGTGTTAGTAAAATTTTGAAAATGGGTTTATTCTAATATTTTCATGAACGGGTAGAAATCATGCCTATAGGTGTTTAATTTGTTCAACATGTGTTGCTTCTATGTGTTTACAGATAACCTGCCTATAGGGCCTGAGTGCTTAATTCGTTTAACATATTCTGCTCATATATGTTTTGTTAGATACCATGCCTATAGGAAATAAAATGTCAACGACCAATCTTTCAATTTGCATTGCAACATATTCATTAGATATTATAACTACAGGATTACGTTAGCTTGTTCTGCTGATATCCATCTAAAAATCATGCATATAGAACTTCAATTGGTTAATGTATTGTTGTTATTATACTGCTCGCCTAGAAAACATTCCTATAGGAGCCAAGTATAAAAATTAGTTTAAATTACTAATCGTTAGAAATCCGACCTATAAGGTAATACCACCCGCTTTTAAGTGTTAATATTGAACTTCCAACAGTGTTTCGTTGCTACTATTAGAAAGCATGCCTATAGGATCGAACTGAGTAATTATGAGTATTTCCAATGGTCATCACTGCCAACTACTGCGTAAATCATCCAAATATCATGTCTATAGGTTTAATCGCTAATAATCTGTAATCAGCAAGCAATTGTGTAGCCGCTTAGAAATTATATCTAAGGTAGAACTTTGCGTCTAAAACTGCTTGCATGTTTGAATCCCAAGGTCACATAGAAATCATGTCTATAGGGCTTAATGACTTTAACTCGTCTCAATGCTGAAACTGTAAAACGCCAAATTTGTTTGCGCGCATTTGTTGTCTAAGTGTGTAGGCTAACTTGAGCACTTAATCGACTTTACATGAAGTCCAACTTGTTTTGTATGTCGCCTAGTTTTATCATTTTGAGAAACTTAAGTTAAGTCTAGAACCACCCAAAATAGAGGTCCAAACGCCTCTTGGACCATAGGCATGGGATGGGTAGTGCACGCATAAGGCACGGTTTAGAATCAACTAGCACGTTTTAGGTAAAAAAAACTTAAAGATAGTAATTGGGTAGCAGGAGATGATAGTCTGTATCCGCTGAATAATACGAGTAACACCCTATCTCGAGGGAGTTACGAAGTATTATTTATGTTTCACGGGGTGATCCTTTAGGAAAAAAAATTAGGACCCCCCATCTTGTCTTAAAGTGAATTATTTGTGTTTATTTTGTAGACTTTTGATAATAAATTCCCAAACTTCTTGTCTTTCCCTATTGGTTTTGACTAATTCTTATAATTCGAGTTCGGCCGGGACCCACAGTTGTGGACCTCAAAGAATGCCTAACACCTTCTCCTCGGGGTAATTTGAGCTCTTACCCAATCTTTGGTAACGCAAACTGGCTAAACTAGAGTTATTTTCAAATAGGTTCCCTAACGCACCTCAAACCCGTTAGGTGGAGACTCTCTCTTTTAACACCTTCCTTAAAAGAGTTGTCACATGTCGAAATCCGATTTGCGAGAAAGAGGGGCGCGACAGCATGATGACTCTGCTGAGGATATTTTTAGGCTCTTACCATAGTAAACTTGGTCTATATGAATTAGTCTCCTTTGATGAATGTGTTTCCTTGTTCTTTATTGTTACATGAATATCCCTCTACCATTTTCCCCTTTTAAGGCTACATGCACACCCTTTCCCCTATTTTCCCTTTATTTGAATTCGTATTAATATGCAAATCTCTGCTACATTTGGTTATAATATGTGTTTCCCTTTATTTTCTAGTCATCTTTACTTGCTCCAAATCATTTTTAAATTTTCTACATCATGTCTCTCCCTAACCCTATCCCTTGCTTGCTTTATTACAATTCTTTCACATTGCGCGAAGTAACTTCTTCCTTGTTTTCCTTTCTTTTCATGTCTTTGCTCTCTATTTTAATACTACATTTGCTGCCTTAATCATGAAAAATACTTGACACATGTTGTTTAATCTTTACATAATTGTATGTTCCACATCATATTCCACTCGTGCGTAATTAATACCATAGCGGCTCTTGATGAGTGTTCACGTTCTTCCTAAATCACCCTTTAAATTTTGAAAGGCTTATTGTGGTAAAACTAGTCGATCAACGGTACAGTCGATGGTTCTATGCCTTTCCCTCTCCAGTTGTCCACTTGAGGGTACAAGTCTAGACTCTTCTAGAAACACCCACTCTAATATTAATTGTGCATGCATCATGTCTAAACCTAGTATGGGTTAGAACGTTGTTCGTGTAATAACCCTCTAAGTCAAACCTTGTCCAAAGTCCGCTGGGATTTTCATAGTCCCAATGGACACAATCACGATCTGTGCATTATTTTGAGAAAACGTGCCAATATGTTGATCATTAATGTGTAAATAGTCAAATCCGGAGGGGAAAAGGGCTAATTTTATTTGCTTTGTAGAAATGAGGCGCAAAGTCCCCAAGTTTGGCATGGTTCAAGATATCCCACCTTTGGTGCTGGATTGGTGGGAAAATCTCTCACCAAGTGACAAAAATCATGTGAAAAGATTCCTTGGGCATTTACCTTCCTTGTTAGATATTCAGCCGAATAATGTATTAATTGAGGCCGCCACCATGTTCTAGGATGGCAAGAGAGCCGTCTTCCATTTTGGTAACATAGAAATGACTCCCCTTCTAGAGGAAATAGGAGGCTTCGTTGGGCTCCCATAGGATAGCCCTGGTTTGTTGTACTTGAAAACCACACTTCTTGAGGTTTGCTAAAAATGATGGGTTTCAAGAAAAATGATGAGTTAGTATGTCTGAGGAAACCTTACATACCATTTAATTTCCTTTATGAGCGTTATGGGCACAGCAAGTCATATCGCCTTTATCATGATGAGTTTACCATCACTTCTTTGGGTTGGACTCACCGCCGGGTTTTTGTATTCAGTATCTATTTTCTGGGGATGCTGGTATTCCCAATACAAGGAGAAAGGATCCATACTTGCCTAGCTATGGTCACTAAGACCCTAATGGAAGACATTGAGGGGAAAACTTACACCATTGTCCCAGTGATCGTGGTTGAGATTTACTGAGCCTTAGACCGTTGCAAAAAGGGATATAGGCATTTCAAGGGTTGCAATATGTTGCTGCAAATATGGTTGTTGGAACACCATCAGAGAGGAAAATACCGTCAGGAATTTCCACAACGACCATGGAATGACCACATATATTATCACCATCTGAAGAGAATGGCTTTTATCCCAGACAAGTTTGCACAACCGGGAAACGCTGTGAGTTGGGTACATTTCTTTAGCAATTTGGATGTTCGAGTGGTTCCCTATCATTGAATTCATCATCAAATCGATAGATGTTCCTCATCTAGTGATAATCATATTGAGGGGAATTTATCCTTATGCTCCTATCAGAGCCATAAGGCAAGCTGGGAGAAAACAGGTTATACCACGAGTTTCCAAAATGGTTCTTTACAAAGCATACTTCCAAGGGAATGCCATTTCATTCAAGTTCGAGGCACAACACATGTGTCATCAAATATTGTTGTGGAGACAGATACCATAGAGCCATATCGGTATGCCGGCCATGTGTACTTCTACTCATCATAGTTGGTCGATGACATAGTGGGAGAGGTCAAGCCAGGGATTGATTTGAGGAATAGGGTCATAGACGACGATGCTGAAGCACAAGTCAAATACAGGAGGTTGCGCAAAAGGGTCTTTGAATCTGAGGCAAGGTATTTGGAACAACATAAAGTGGACATGGAAGCAATCAATGTATGGAGGGGAATCACTAATAAGTCAATAGAGAGGTTGGAGTATTTGGAGCAGGGTTTGATGGAACTTGAGGGAAAGATGAGGAAAAGAATCTCGGATTGTCAGAACGTAGAGGGCAATGAAGGAGGACATCTAGCAACGGCGTATGTGCTGTTGGACATGCCCGACCTGGGAAATCTAATTGATGGGGCAAAGAAGGCCAGGCTTATAGAAGGCCCCTCTGGGACCAAGTAGATTAGGAATGATGTTTTACTTATTCTCTTGATTTCGTTATAGATTTCGATTGTAATAAGGCAAATGCCACTAGTGACTCTTTATAATTATTGTGGTTTTAGTGGAGATTTGGTATATTTATCATATTAATGAAATGATGCAGTTATCGGCATTGAGTTTTCTCCAAATCCCTATGTCTCTAGGCCTGCCTCGGGCTCAATGAGGTCCCCAAATTAGGACGCGCATTTATAATCCAGCATATGTGTTTAAATACCGCAAATATCCTTTTAATACTCCTTACTGACTTTTTTTACCTTTTGTTTTTCTTCCTTTTATTTGTTTATTCCCATCCCCTAAGGTTGGTTCGTGCATACTGTCATCATCGGCATATCATACCAGATATAGAGGTCCTCCACCTCCTCCTCCTCCAAGTGATCCTAAGAACAATGGAAAATCTAAGATGGATGATATGAGTGGTATCGAGAAAGATAACATTACACATGCAGAGAATGTCGAAACTTCGGATAGTCGGAGTACTCCGGTACAGAAGGATTTTGTTTTATGCATAGAACAAAAGATATTGGAGTTACAAGGGGAACTTGAGCAGGTCCGTAACTTGGCGAACCTTTCCCTTACCTTAAATATTCCCGACATCAACCAACAAAATGCCCAAAAGCCAACACCTCCTCAATACAGACAAAACCATCACCCACAAAATCCTCCCGCACCTCATCAATACGCCAATCCTCCCCAAAATCCTAATCATCCACCAGTACCAACTCCTCCACAGCATCACCATCATCCGACCCAGTATCTACAAACTATCACCTACCACACTCCTCAAAATGCACCACAACCTACTCTTGACCCCCAAAACTCAACCAATGATCACCACTATGCCCAAATCCATGGAGTCCTCCAAAGTAACCCCATATACGTGGAAACTTTAGCCCCACACTTCACAACAAACCCTGTATACACCGAAATCCGTAGAGAAGGACCTGCTCATCAAGAACACGGCAGAAGAACTTAAGAAGCTTACTAGTCGAGTCCAAGGTATTGAAGGTGGTAAGGAAATCGAAGGCTTGAACTATGAGGTATTCAGCCAGACATAGAACTGCCAGCAGAGAGTTACAAACCTTCTAAGTTCGAAATGTTTGACGGGACAGGTGATCCAAAGGTACATTTGAGGACGTATTGTGACAAGATCGTAAGGGTTGGTAAAGATGAAAGAATCTGCAAGCTATTCATGAGGAGCCTCACTGGGGATGCCCTATCCTGGTATATCAGTCAAAATCCAAAAAATGGGTTAATTGGGTAAGCATGGCATCAGATTTCATGGACCGTTTCAGATTCAATACAGAGAATGCACCAGACGTCTTCTATATCAAGAATCATAAGAAAAACTTGACAAAAAATTTCCGCAAGTGTGCTACTCAATGGAGATTAGAGGTTGCAAAAGTAAGTCTAGCATTGGAAGAAGAGCAAATGAACATGTTCTTTGTCTGAGCTCAGGATCCGCAGTATTACGAGAGGTTGATGCTTATTAAAAACCATAAATTTTCTGACATCAACAAATTGGGAGAGAGAATAGAAGAGGGAATTAAAGGCTGGATGGTAACAAATTTCGAGGCACTACAAGTTACAAACAAAGCCTTGCAGTCAAGGGGCATATCTAAAAAGAATGAAGTAGGGGTTGTGATGGTAACCCAAGGTCTGAAGTCTCCTCTCACTTACCAAACACCTCCACCCACATATCAGCCTTCACCTCCCAGATATCAACAACCCGCCAATGCTTACCATACTTACAACACTCAGCCAACATATTACCACTCACCAACTGCCCGCCAAAATTACAAAAAATCAAAACCAAATTTTGACCGTAGATCACCCAAAAAATACACTCTTATTGCCGAACCCATCGACCGGTTGTATGAGAGACTAAAAGTTGCCGGTTATTTCACTCACATTCCCGCTATTGCCATGGAAAATTCCTCTCAGTGGGTCAATCCAAACAAGACATGTACCTACCACTCGGGCATGAAGGGTCATAATATTGATGAATGTCGCACTTTGAAGGACAAAATTCAGACGTTAATTGATACCAAGGTTATACAAGCAAAAGACGCTGCACCTAACGTCCACAACAATCCCCTCTCAGAACACGGGGGCGAGGGAGTAAATGTGATAGAAATTCACGAAGAATGGGAGCCGGAAGGGTCAATCGGACTCATTTGGGAATGGGACAATCCTAAAAAACTATAGTCACTCTCACACCTATTATGGTACAGATACAGTCACCGATTGAAGTTGAGGTAGCCGCACCAACTCCATTCGACGTTGAAGTAACAATGCCCTCACCCACGACAACTTCGTTCGAAGTAGAAGTGACCACACCATTCACCGTAACGGTAGCACCCGCACCATCCTTTGAGTTTAATGTTGTACCCTGGGATTGTGCTGCAGACGCGAGAAGGAAAGGGAAGGGGAAAATGGAAGAAACCGATGCAACACAAGGTATGACCAGAACCGGTAGGGTTCACATGCCCGAGCATTTGGGAGGAACAAGTAAAGAAGCCACTTCCAAACATCCTATCATTGAAACCGGCCCGGATAATCTTTGGAGAAAGGTGCAAGCGAGAGAGTATTTTATGGTTGATCATCTGAACAAAACCCCTACTCAGATATCATTTCTATCACTAATGCAGAATTCTAAAGCACATAGGAATGCATTGATAAAAGTATTGAACGATGCTTTTGTACCCAACAACATTACCAGTGAAGAGATGGACAAAATTTTAGGACAAGTATTGGAAAGCCATAAGATCACTTTCCATGAAGATGAATTGTCGCCGGAAGGATTAAGCCACAACAAGGCACTGCATATCACAGTATAGTGCGAAGACAAATTTATTGCTAGGGTTTTGATAGATGGAGGTTCAAGTCTCAACATCTGTCCATTGGACACTCTAAATAGATTGGGTAAAGGTTTGCATGGTATACGAGCAGGAACTATGAACGTGAAAGCATTCGATGGGTCTCAAAGGGCCACAGTCGAAGAAACCAACCTCTGTTTGCAAATGGGCCCAACTTTGTTTGATGTTAAATTCCAAGTGCTCGGCATATCTACCTCATATAATCTGTTGTTGGGATAACCTTGGACAAACGCTGCTGAGGCGTTAAATCACTCATTTTAGCTCTTTTTCGCTAGATTTTGCATCCTTTAATGATAACATGAGGTCGTTTATGGTGTGTATTATTCGACTTTCAGGGAAATGATGCCATGAAGTGATTGGCATTGAATTGAAGTGGAATTGAGCACAAATTGGTGGAAAAAGAACAAAAGCCTTCAGTGATTCCGCACCTGCGGACTTTTGGTTGCTGGTGTGACATCGCACCTGCGTGGTAGTGTTCTGCACCTGCACAACTAGCTCAATTGTTCTGAGGTCGAACCTGCGACGTGGTATCCGCACCTGCGGAACCGCATGTGCGGTTGTTTGGTCCGCATCTATGGAAAAGGATAATGTTACTGGGAATCGCACCTGCGATGTAGAATCCGCATCTGACATGGACATATTTATAAAATCACATTTTCCCAATCCCAAACCCACATATCCTCAACCTAGCAGATATTTTCCGTATCTTTGGCATCTTTGGCATTGTTTTAGCATATTTTGAGTCTTGAAGACAAGAGAGAACATTTTTGGAAGCTAGGGTTTGCATACACACTTGGGTTTTGAATATTTCAAGCTTGGTTAATGATTTCTTACCCATTTATGTTTATTTCTTCATTTCCTTGCTTTGTATTGAATATTTAAGTGTGTAGAATTTATTTCCAACAGAAATTCTTGTTTATGGAAATATTCATGTTTAAAGTGTGGATTAAATACCTTGTTGTGCTTATGTATTGAATGATTTTTATTTATGTACGAAGTAAGTTAGTGTTTATTTAATTAGTCTTGTTCTTTAATGTTTTCGAAGGGATTAGATAACCCTAGGACTCACCCATTAACTCCTTATTAATTTTGGGAAAGATAATTTGGGGTTGGGAAAGATTAATTAACAAGAACTTGAGGTTTTAACCCTCATTTTATAGATTCTACCTAGGAATAGGATTGAACTACTTGTAGCCATATTCGGGTGTGCTTAATCTCTTAATTGGGTTAGGAATAATTCAATTAGGAAGTCTTGTTAGTCTTTGGAAGAAGCTAATTAAGAATTATTATCCGTGGCTAATTAACATAAACTCACTCATATTTGTAAAATCGTGAAATACATTGGATCGTTACTTGAGTGTAATTCCCGATGCATTCATACTTGTAGCCATTGATCATTTTACTTGCTTTCTAGGTTAGTATACATTTTCTCATTTAGGTATAAATATTTTCTAAACCAAATTCTAAGTGTTTTGCATTGCATGATAAGTGATAATTCTCTTACATTCCTAATCGCCTACATATTGTTCTCTATGGGATTCGACCCCAACGTAGTTGGGTTACTATATTTGACAATCGACCGCTTATAGTATTTTAAAGTGTAATTTGAGCGTATCATAATTTGGCATTGTTGCCGGGGAAAAATTGGCGTAATTTAGGTTGTTTGAGAAATAAGCATAAGTTCTTTGATCCAAGTGCTTTGAATATTTGTGTAATTATTTTTCTTACCTTGGTCTATTTTTCTTATTTGTACTTGTTTTGTTTCTTAGTTTTTGATAACGGCGTCATATAATGAAAATTGGTCGGATGGTAGTTGTTCATACTTTGATGACCCTTGTCCTTATTGTGGAGGACCACACTCATGGCAGAATTATTTAAATTTCCCAGGGATGGATTGTGCGCACAATCTCAAACCCATGAGTGGAGTATTTTTGATAGGTGTGGTTGCGAAAATGGTCATTGGTATGATTGTGTGTATTTGTCTGTCCCTTCCCCGATCCCCCGCTATGATGATTCTACTTTTTGTGATGAAAATTTTAGGTACGAGGAAGTGGAGGAAATTGAGCATGGCCGAAGTGGAGAGTTCAAGCCCATGTTGGAGTGCTTACTTGAAGAAGGAAACAAAGAACAAAATTTTTTGGAGGAGCTTTTGGATAATAGCCTC
The DNA here is from genome assembly GCA_005239505.1 of Nicotiana paniculata. NCBI lineage: Eukaryota > Viridiplantae > Streptophyta > Magnoliopsida > Solanales > Solanaceae > Nicotiana > Nicotiana paniculata. Next base: position 9,308 of record ML310797.1, read on the forward strand.
CAAAAGGAATTGGCACTTGAAAGGTTGCACTCACAAAAATGGATGAAATGGTTGAAGCCTTAAGGGTTCAAAAAGCCTCGGAAGTGAGGTGATAGCTAAGAACCTTCCTTGGAGGTTGAAGTTGAAAATCCTTCCTTGGCACTTGATCAAAACCAAGAAGAACTCTCAAATGCTCAAAATGAGAGGATGATGATCATGTTGGAGGCCATTCTTGAAAATGAGGAGAAGCACAACTTTGCACTTGAGGAATTGAAACACGATGTGACTCAAAATGATGAGAATATCCGCACTTTGGAGGATCAAATGAAATCATTAGTGGAGGCTCATTATGCCTCTCAATTTGAAAGTGTGGAAGGAAGCCAAGAAGAGTCCAATTTCGAGGAAGAAAGTGAGATTTACTTTGAGGAATCAAGACTTGAACATCCGCCAGCCGACTCCATAAGTATTATTGATGCCAAGAACAATGTAGAATTAGATTCAACCGGTGTAAATGAAAATTTGGTTGAAATTAACTCTAATCCGGGGGAAAAAGAAGATGTCAAAATACAGGGAAAATTGCAAGTTGAAGGCTTGAAGTCACATTCCAAGCATTTTTCAACATTGGAATTGTTTGGTGAGATAGGAGTTTAACTACAAGAGTCAATGAAGGATTGCGAGGAGGAAATATTAAGTCCCTACATTTTACAATTTTAAAGAACAACAAGGCAAAATGACATTCCTCATATGAAAGCGAACAAGTGCAGAATGAAGAATTTAAGGATTGGCTTGATCATCTACTTACCACCCCATCGCTCGTGGTCACAAGCTTGATTATAAGCTATGTGCTTAGTTCATATCATCCAAGTGGCGAGAAAAGTGGTAAAACTTGCGTCGTGACACGATGTTAAATGCGGCGCTTGGTAGGAGGCAACCCATCATTTTAAAAATTTTTGGTCGTTTTTGAAATTTTCTTTTTTAGAATATCTTAGTATGTCATTTTGCACTAATCTGCCAAGTTTTAGATTTGTGGATCTAAGTTGCAAATTTTTGAGAGAGGGAATGTACCAAAACAGTAGCTGCCCAGAAATGCCTTGCTGAACCCATGGACTTCCGCACTTGCGATCAAGAAATCCGCAGGTGCGCCTTCGTATAAGCGACATCCAAAGCGCAGGTGCGGATTTTACCGCAGATGCGGTTCAATATCCACAGAAGCGGGATCGGATAAGGGCCTGTAATTCCATAGGTGCGGAATTCGTGCAAGTAAAATCCCTAACTCTCATTTCATCAGGTAATTTCCAACTATTTTCACCCGAACCCCAAAATCCCCCATCTCTAAAAAATCCTAACACACTGCTCGTTAACTCTCCAGTGCACTCACACAAGACTCAGGTATTTTCATTTAATTCTCATCTCCTCACTTCTCTTGTCTTCTCTGTTTTATTTTTGAGTTCCTCGTCTTTTTCTCAAGCCTCTCATGGCCGTCTTTTTTTTTTTGCCAAAGCCCCTCTGATTTAGGGTAATATTAGGGTGAGGATTTGGTTGAGAGTAGATTAGTGAGTACTGGCTTCAGTGAAACAACATTTTGTGGGGAATCTGAGTACCCAAATTTTATGAAAAAGAAACGATTCACACTGCCTGCAACATGTTTGATAAATTGTCCAAACAAAAATTTTGAGCGAGGTACCAAAAATTCAGTGTCAATGAAGTTAGAACTCGATTTGGTACACTAATGTGGAAGTCTTGAGTACAGATTAGTTGTTAAAAACCATGCCCCAAATAGAAAATAGTCAAAAATTTCTGGGCACTGAACCCTTGGACGAACTCCACAGGTGCAAACAATTTTCCCCAGATGCGGCCTCGCATCTGCGAGTCCTTCTTCGCAGGTGCGACTTCTGGTCCATTGAGCAAAATCCGCAGGTGCGCTTTTTTTTTCGCAGATGCACAACCGCACATGCGGTTGAAGTTCCGCAAGTGCAAAAACTGGCAAATTCCACCAATGTCAATGAGCTTGCATCACGGGCATCCCGGACCCGTTCAACTTGGTTATTTGGCCTAATTACAGTGTTTTAATTTGCTTAAAAAGATTCTACTGCCTGAGTAACTTTGTTTTGATGTTTTATAGGTACTTTGAGCTAAACATGGACCCGAATATGAACATAGATGCCCCGTACAACCATCAAATTAAGGATGAAGCTGAGGAACAATTCGACAATGACTATTTCTTGTCTACTGACTGTCATCGCCGATATTATGACAACCTTCTCACCATGAAATTAGTGCTCGAGAAATGGATCGCTAAGGATAAATTGGCCGAGATGCTTCCGGATTTCTGTGGCCGTTTGCAATCCTCCGGATGGTCATGCTTCATTTTAACTCCTTGCAAGGTCAACGAGGAGTGGGTTCGCAAGTTTTACGAAGCCTCAAGCGTACAAATTTCACCAACCCACAACTCATCAGTAGAGGAAAAATAGTGAAGTTCGGGGTGGAAGAGATTAATTATGCCCTTGGGATTCCTAACCATCCGCTCGAGCCACTACAAGAGAAAGACAATCGTGACAATGCAACATGGATTGTGTCTAAACTATATCCTAATAGCGTCAGAGCAAAGTGGGCCAACAAAAGAAAGGGATTGAAGTTGATCGACTTCACAACCGAGGCTAAGATATGGCTCTATATCCTCTGCAATAGGGTGTCACCCTGTGGGAATGTCTCAGACGTGTCATATACTAGAGCCCTGATCATTTTTTGTCTTCTTGATGGCATCCCGGTGAATGTGGGATACTATATTGTGAGGGAGCTGCGGCAGTATTTGCTTGACAATAGCGCATGGTTAATCTTTCCTTCTTTGATCACAGAATTTTGCAGGCAGGCAGAGGTCGAGGAGTGTAGCACTGATCATTGGCCCGCCGACAAACCCTTCCACCCGTTAATAGTAACGGGCGAGGGTAGTGTAGTAAAAAGCAAAAAGAGGAAGGTCACCACCACTACTGCTGGATCCGGATCCTCCACATAGGCTGCTCCAGCTGAGGGACCTTTTGGGGAGATGAACTCCCAGCTTGCATCCATTCGGGAGTTAGTGTCACAGCTCCCTAGTGGGCCCNCAGCATCTAATGCCCAGCTCGATATCTCCTATACCATCTTGGCCAAGGTGCATGTTGACCTCTAGTCAGCCTTTGACAAAGAAAAGGAGAAGAACAAAAATAAGGGCAAATTCATGATAAAAATTTGGAGAGAGATTAAAGCGATCTTTAAATGGGGGCAGCTGAGCAGGCGGGTACTAGTTGAGGATGATGAGGATAGCGAGGAGTATTCGTTCGTGACAAATGATGAGGACGATGAGGAGGATTCTGATTGCAAGAGTTCTCAGCAGCACTGATTAGCCTTTTCTCCTGTAGTCTGCTAGTCTGATGCAGACCTCGGGGAAACCCTCAAACTATTTTTCTTTCCTTTTGATATTGTGTAGTGGGGACACTGCAATGTCTTTAGTTGGGGTGGCTTTAGGAGCATATTGTATCTAGACTATGACTTTGTGTATGTGCCCTTGTCGGGCTTCTTTGTTGTCTAGGGATATTATGTGCCCTTGTCGGGCTTATTTTGTGATATCTTGTGCTCTTGCGTAGCTTGGTGTGATTAGTCTATGTTTATTTTTCTTTCTTTATTTATTTTCCTTAGTATATAATTTTTACTTCATTAGTATTAGTTTCTTTTATTTTAGCATTCTCTTTAGTAGTTTTGTTCTTTTATTTTCATCTATATGGTAGTATTTCCTTGGGTTTTCTTCATGCTACGGTTCTTTCCCAAGGAACATTTTCGAAGTGAACCGGGTGAATTTTTCCTATGATAGATGGCATGACAAATTTCTTAAGGGAATTAGCCTTGTTTGGTAGGTGGAGACTTTTGGATTATTTGGTACTAACAAAATTAATCTCTTGTATGTGAAATGTGAATTAAGAATACCCCTCCGAATGTTGGTTTTTAATATAATAAGTTGCAGGGTAAAGAATAATTTGTGTGATAAATTTTTTGCTCTTTTAGTGACTCTTTGCTCACTAGTTTGCATGATATTGCTCTAGATGCTCTTATTAGGAAGTGAACTTGATCTGTCTTGACTTGTTCATGTTCCATGTGTGTTAGAGTTTATGTAAATAATTCTTGTGTTTACTCTATCATCTAGAACTTGCCCGGTTGGTCTTTCAATGCTAATGATAATTACAGTTCGTTGGAGCAATGACCTTAGTCATTCTTTGTGTAATTTGAAAAAACAACCTATTTTGCCTTTCAAGATTACCATTGCATAAATATTATCACTAGTTACCCTATTTGAGCCTTTAACCTTTTCTTGGGTCACCTTATTACAAACCTTTCCCATTTTATAAAATAATTCCCTCTTTTGAACTCGTCCCTCCTTGAACATTGAGAATGAGGCTAAAAGCCTAAGTTGGGGGTGTGGTGTCAAGTTGGAAATTGGCAAGGTCGTATATTGAGTGTAGGAACCTATACTGCAAAGTGCTCACATGAAATTATTCAAGCTCTAAAAGAAAAAAATGATATATTGAGTGTAGGAACCTATACCGCAAAGTGTTCACATGAAATAATTCAAGCTCCAAAAGAAAAAAAAAAGATATAAAAAAAAAAGAGAAATACATATAAATATGGAGGCTTGAAGAAAATTAGAGAGGTATTTAAGGTGGTTATATGTTGGTAACTAGGTGCCAATGAGGGCTATGTGGTTTGAAAATAAACAAAGTGCAACAAAAAAGAATGTGAGTAGTGTTCAAGGAGGGTGTAGTCACTTGTATCCCAAATTTTTTATCCGAACCTTCCCTAAACCTACATTACAACCTTAAAAAGTCCTTATGGAATCTCCAAATGAATGTTCTTGAAAAGGCGATGAATTAAAATAAGGGCAAGCCGATGGCATGATATGTTGTAACACTTGAAATTCTTTGTGAGACTGGGTGTCTTTGAATTTGTCCCTTGTGTTGTTCTTGTAAACATGATGATTTTGGGACTTTATTTCTTGTGAGGGCACATGAATTAGGATGGATTGGTGAAATTGATATATCCGAAAATGAATGAGTTGAGCATATGTAGTAGAACAGTACTTTTGAGTCACTCCTTGAGGCTTATTCTTGTCACTTGATTATTTTGAAATCCCCTTGCACTTCTTGAAGTTGTTTTTAAATGAGGGAGTTATTCGAGTAAGATGCATACTTGAGCCTAATTATTAGTACCAACCAAATCCATAAGTAATAATTCTTAGTTGGAGAATATGATTTGTAAATGATAGCAATACACTTGTGCTTTAAATGGTAGAACCTCATTAAGTTGTTGGTTTTGATTTGCTTGAGTACAAGCAAAAGCTTTAAGTTGGGGGTGTTGATGAGTGGTGATTTTAGCACTCATTTTAGCTCTTTTTCGCTAGATTTTGCATTCTTTAATGATAACATGAGGTTATTTAATGGTGTGTATTGTTTGACTTTCAGGGAAATGATACCATGACGTGATTGTCGTTGAATTGAAGTGGAATTGAGCACAAATTGGTGGAAAAAGCACAAAAGCCTTCAGTGATTCCGCACCAGCAGAATTTTTGGTCGCAGGTGCGACATCGCACCTGCGAAGTAGTGTTCCGCACCTACGAAACTGGCTCAATTGTACTGAGGCCGCACCTGCGACGTGGTATCCGCACATGCGGAATTGCTGGTGCGGTTTTTTGGTCCGCATCTGTGGAAGCGGATAATGTCACTCGAAACTGTCGCACCTGCGAGGATTTGTCCGCAGGTGCGGTCAGCGGGCATCAGACATGGACATATTTGTAAAATCACATTTTTCCAAACCCATATATCCTCGACCTAGCAGATATTTTCATTATCTTTGGCATCTTTGGCATCTTTGGCATTGTTTTAGCATATTTTTAGTCTTGAAGACAAGAGAGAACATTTTTGGAAGCTAGGGTTTGCGCACACACTTGGGTTGTGAAGATTTCAAGCTTGTGGTTACGTATTTCTTACCCATTTATGTTTATTTCTTCATTTCCTTGCTTTGTATTGAATATTTAAGTGTGTAGTATTTATTTCCAACACTAATTCTTGTTTTTGGAAATATTCATGTTTAAAGTGTGGATTAAATACCTTTTGTGCTTATGTATTGAATGATTTTTATTTATTTATGAAGTGAGTTAGTGTTTCTTTAATTATTCTTGTTCTTTAATGTTTCCAAAGGGATTATCTAACCCTAGGACTCGTCCATTAACTCCGAATTAATTTTGGGAAAGATAATTTGGGGATGGAAATGATTAATAAACAAGAACTTGAGGTTTTAACCCTCATTTTAGAGATTCTACCTAGGAATAGGATTGAACTACTTGTAGCCATATCCAGGTGTGCTTAATCTCTTAATTGTGTTAGGAATAATTCAATTAGGAAGTCTTGTTAGTCTTCGGAAGAAGCTAATTAAGAATTATTATCCGTGGCTAATTAATATAAACTCGCTCATATTTGTAAAATCGTGAAATACATTGGATCGTTACTTGAGTGTAATCCCAAATGCATTCATACTTGTAGCCATTTATAATTTTACTTGGTTTCTAGGTTAGTTTACATTTTCGCATTTAGGAATAAATATTTTCTAAACCATATTCTAAGTGTTTGGCATTGCATGATAAGTGATAATTCTCTTACATTCCTAATCGCCTACATATGTTTCTCTATGGGATTCGACCCCAACCTTGTTGGGTTATTAGATTTAACAATCGACCGCTTACACTATTCTAAAGTGTAATTTGAGTGCATCAGGCGTAGCTTCTACCCTGTATCAGGCTCTGAAGTTTGAATGGAACCATCAGGAAGTGATCATCCATGGAGATGGGTGTAACCTAATTTACACCAACCAGACTGTTCCAGTTGTGGAGAATAGAAGAAAGTTGGATGGAGAGACTTACCATCGCATTGAGCGTGGTAACGTGATCGAGAAGGATAAATGTTGGAGTAGAAAAATAGAGAGAATATTGGCATGGGAAGGATATGAACCTAGCAAAGGGCTCAGAAAAAATCTCTAGGGTATTGCCAAATTGATACAATTAAAGCGTCACGGCACAACCTTTGGAATTGGATATAAGTATACCTGGCACGAGTATCAGAATTGGTCGCCACCATGGAGTGGTCCTTATTAACCTCTTGAGAAACCGATACCACAATTGAGCCAATCCTTTAATCATGCTGATATGATGTGGGATCTGAAGAATATGAAATTCTAGCCGGTTTAAGGAATCTGTTCTTGGAAGATGAAGATGTGGACTGCATCGTAATAGTTTAGGTGGAGGAGGAGGAAGGTCTCCGTATCCAGACAGTGGAGAAGGGAGTTGTTCTCAGGAACTGGACCGCCACACCATCAAGGGCCTGCTGAGTTACGGGGTAGCCTACCAGCTAGCATCACTTACCTTGAAAACAATTTTTATAATCATTTTTAAGACATTTTTCAATATTTTGTTATTTCACTTTGAAACAATTGTCTAAATTGATAAAATAACTTTTTTTGACATTTTGATACTTATCAACGGTTTGCTATTTTTATTATTTATTATTATCCTTTATATTTTTCTCTCTACAACATTATTATTACTTATCCTGATGAACCAACAAATGTGCCATGTAATGAGACAACGTAACATAAGGATAGTGATTCAGAGGAAATAGAAGAACAAGATATAATACCTGAGGAAATTGTCAGAGAAGTGGAAAATTTTGAGAACAAGCCTAAGTCCATTCTGGAGGAAACCGAGATAGTCAATTTGGGAAATTCTGAAACAGTCAAAGAAACTCGTATAAGCATTCACCTGTCACCATCAGAGAAAGAAGAGTACATCCGTTTCCTGAAAGAATATGAGGATATTTTCGCAAGTGTAAGGCCCCGAAAACTTTTGCTAAGTAATTTAAGATTTTGTGGTGCCAGGTAAGCTAATTATAATATGCTATCAATATGATGGACATCAATAATAAGTGCACAATTCATATAATAAGTAATGTGGGGTCCAAAGAGAGGCCTAAGTCTAAATCAAGCTTGAAAATTACATAATAGGCTAAAATTCCAAATGAGTTCGCACAAGTCCAAATTTCGGACGAGCATATCTAACTCTATATATGGTTTTATATGATGAGAAACCTATCAAATGAAAGATCTTCGAGTATAGTTTCTAACTCTTGAAACCGTTCATCATTTGGACACTCCTACAAAAGAATATGATCAAATTACCAAATGCTGGCATAATGCAATTGTGCAGCCATTATGCGACCATTTTGCGATCGCAGAAGTGGTTATGCGACCGCAAAATGGTCGCAAACCTGTCCAATGCAGACCAGTTCTGGGCACCAATTCCGCGATCCATTTTTCGACCCACATACTTGTTCTGCGGTTCATTATGCGACCGTAGACTCGATTTCGGAGGCTTCTTTTTTCCTATTTCATAACCCAACCCCATTTTAATAAATAGTTTTTGGGGCTTCATTTAGGGCTATTTTCTACTGAATCTAGAGAGAGGTGAGAGAATTTTAGAGAGGGAATGAGGAACCTAACATCCTAATCATCCAATCTTGCACAAATTTTCAAGAATCAAGGAAGCTAATCTCTATCTCACTATCCTTCCGGGTAAGTCCTACTTCTAAGATTTCATATAAGAGATTATGAGTTAAAAAATATTGTGGGGTTAGAAATGAGCCATGCACGTGACACTAAGCTATAGTATGTGGGATTAATAAACTATTTTGGATTTTTCTTGTTGAAATTTGTTGAGGGAAAAAGGAATTTTCATTGTAGAACCTTGTAGTCTATTTCACATGTTAGGTGTTTGATGAAATTCCTAAGAGAGTTACACCATGGGAAATCTTTCTAATTATTAATAGATTTTCGCTACCTTCTTATAAATTATTATTGCTAGAGGTGTTGGTGAATCGTATTAACTTAAGGAAAGTTCAACCAGGTACGTTGGCTAAACTTTCTCTCTCGGAATTAAAGTTCATAATGTTATCCCTAAGTTTAAGTATGACCGGCTCAAAATCCCTAATTTTTATGTTCCGGGTTATCCCCTGTAAACTCATAAACGTGATCATTCCGAACGAGCCTTATACTGAATGATGAATGTTTAAAGTATGGGTTGCTTAGTAAAATGGTATGGCTTTGAGTTGTGGTTTAAATGAAAACCGGTATATCGATTAGGTAAGGAAAACATGATATGCTTAATACTCCTAACAGATCATGTGTTTACTAAATGTATTGATTGAGTGTGTCTAGTGGTTGATAAACTATAAAGATGTTTGAAAATGAATTAAATGAATTGGGAAATAGAGTGTGCACAACGTTTATAATTGTGCCTAGTGATGCCTATGAAATAAGGAAATATATGAACAAATTACGAATGAGCCTCTACTAAACTATTTTAAAATGACTTCTAAAAGTAAAATATGCTTAAAATCTCTATTGAGTTATGTATGGCTAACTCTCTTCCTCTTAGAATCGAACTCTTGGCGTCCGAATAACTGGTGTAAGTTCCGACTTGGTCATACTAGAATTGATTACCTTAATGTGTTGGGATGAAAGATTTATGTTCCGAAGTTGTTTTAAATATTTCCATGAAATCATGCTATTTGAGAAAATGATTATTATCTCCAAGCTCTTTCCCTTATGTGTGCAATGCCTTATGTGATAGTACTTATCAACATGGATGATGATGTTATTTGAACAAATAAAAAGTGAAAGACTTCAATTGTAAAATGTATCCAAGTTCCAAGAACTACTTAATAAACGGGGATGTTTGTGCCATGTAATGAAATATGGAAAAGAAATGTGAATTGAGTGAACAATTGAAAGAGGTTATGTCCCAAGTGAAATGTGAATTGGTGGAACTTATGTTGGATTTCTAATTATCATTGTGGATTTGGATAGGTCTTACTTGGGATGGCTTAGTCGGTCAGGCCGAGACCGGAATCCTTGTAAAAACACAATAGCATTGTGAGTTGTGGCACTTGACGCTAAAGATTATTAACCTAAGAAGATGGAAAATTGAATCGGAAACTATGTCATCCTTACTTGGTGTTTCTTTTGTAATTCTGTGAAGTTCTTATTGATTATTATGACTGCCTTCTCTTTGTTTCACTGTTCATTCTATTAATGTTAGTGTTTAGATCTTCATACTAGTAATATTCGATAATACTAATGTCCCTTTTTGCTGGGGGCTACATCTTTAAATGGATGTAGGTGGTTCCATAGAAGTCAATGTTGGTCGCAGCTAGTGGCGCATCCTCTTTTCAGCCGACTTGGTGAGCCCCACTTCATTTCGGGGTCCTGTATCATTTGTTTTTCATGTACTTTGTATTTTAAGGTATAGCCGGAGCCTTGTTGCCGGCATTTCTACATTACTCTTTAGTTATATTTAGCGGCTCCATAGACAGGTTGTGGGTGGTGTTTGATATTGGAAAGTAAATCAGAAATATCGGTATTTGGCAAATATGTTTTTTCATCATATCTATAAAAAAATTGTAATATTTTGGATATTACGGTATTTTGGATATTACGGTTGAAACTACTAATGGAAACAAAATGGATGTTGTTAATGAAATATTTACAAAGTATGATTAATGGAGTTCATCTTCTCTTTATTCATGAATTAGTCTGGGTAGAATGATACCTAACAGGCTTGCTCAGTCAGGTTTATTCGGTTGAGCGCCGGTCACGCTTCTTGGTTTTTGGGGCGTGACAAACTTGGTATGAGAGCCTAAGGTTTTAATGTGTCCTATGATGTCTCGGATCAGTGTCTAGTAGAGTCCTTCTTATCGGTGTGTTGTCGACCACATCTATAAGTTGGAGCCTATTCAGACATTTAGGAATTTCACCCTTCTTTGATACTCAAAATCGTGCGGTAGAGCCCAAGATAGGGAGCTAAATTCCTCGCTATGTCTTATTCTCAAGATGAGAAATCTTGATACCATAATCCACGAGTTTGAAACAGTAAGTAGGGAATGACCCCACTATTGAATCTGAGGAAGATTTCCCAAGAGTTTGTTAGGAGAATTGTCACGACCAAATTTCGGAGTCGTGATGGCGCCTGTCGTGGAACCATGCAAGCCTCCCTATTTAACTAAGCTAAATTCAATTTCCAGTAAAAATGTGATTTTTAAACAAATTTATTGATAATATTAAGAATCTGAAATTTAAAAACAATGTGTGAAAAAATAAATTTAAACCTCCAACCCCGGATCCAATGTCACTCAGTCATGAGCTACTAAAACATAAAGCTAAGAAAAGGAGAAATGGACAACATTGTCTAAAAATAAAGAACAACAGGTAGAATAAGAAAGAGAAGACGAGGTCGCAATCGCCGACTGCTACCTCGACAACTCCAATAGAAACTCTGACCGTTGCTCAATATCCACTACCGGGTCCCGATGTACCTGGATATGCACACAAGGTGCAGAGTGTAACGTGAGTACACCAACTCAGAAGTAACAAACCCAAACTATGAGCTGAGAAGTAGTGACAGACAAACCTCAGTTATGTTACAATAAATATTATGCAGAACTTAGACATGCTAACAGTTTATCAGGATGAGAAATATGCCAAGTATGCCAGTATAATCTACATGCCATCATAAACTATATGTATGAAACCATTATGGATATGCACATAGTGCTCACAGCTCTCCCACAGAAGTCCACTCAGTACTATATATGGCTCTCAGGCCCAGGGAAGTTCCATCCCGGAATATGGATCTTCTTCAAGCCCCCACGGAGAAGATCCATCTCCGGAATACAAAACTCGGACAATTTCCATATCCAGGGAAGATCCATCCTTCTCATAACATCAGCTTCGGACAAGATTTATGCCCAGGGAAGATCCATCCCTCACATAACCACAACTTCGAACGAGATCCATGCTTAGGGAAGATCCATCCCTCATCATCAATGCGCTCACTGGGGGTGTAAAGACTCCGAAGGGGCCTTAGTGGCCCAAGCGCCATATCAAGCCAACGAAGGCATGATTTAAGTATCGTTGTAGTGTGCAGTCCATTCTCATAACTGTCTCAATAAAAGGCTCTCGGCCTCACTCAGTCATTACCCTTCAGTTACACTCACATGGCTCACAAATGTCTCCATCAACCCAAAACAATGATAAGTATGCATGTAATTAACAATACTGGGACTGAGATATGAAATGATATGCTATAACAGGACTGAGTATATGACATCAAATATTCACAACATGAGACAGTAATATACGACCACTCGGGTCTCACCATTTCCACCGTGAAGCCTAGCATTTATACTTGACATGATTTCTAACATGTTCACAATTACCACATTAATAGATGCATAGATATCATCATGGAATAATCACTAAGCGGGGCCATGGGATAAGCTTGGAAAAAATAGACGGTGCATGCCCTCACACCCGTCACTTGGCATGTGCATCACCTCAATAATAGTCATAAATCATTTAGCTCGGTGTTTCGAACCTTCAGAACCAAGTTTGGAAACGTTACTTACCTCAAAACCGGCTAAAATACTATTCTGCAGTGCCTTTTCCTATAAATCCGGCCTCTGAGTGCTCCAAATCTACCAAGTTCAGATTTTGATCATCAACTTATGCTTAAGGAGTGAATCCCAATCGAAAAATATCAATTTAGCTCAAAACCCCGAATTTGGTCAAAACCCGACCCCCGGGCCCACGTCCCGAAACTCAGAATTTTTTATAAAAAACTTTTATTCATCATCCCACGAGTCCGTACATATAAAGATTTCGTTTGACCCATTAAATAAATCCTTAAAGATCTCAAAATCTCAAGCCTTAAACACATATTTTTCTACTGATTTTTGTGAATTTAACACTGATATTATGCTCTATAATCATCCATAAATGAGTTTTAAGTTCCAAAACACTTACCTCTATGAAGAACAATGATTTCCCTATTCAAAAATCTCCCCCGAGCTCTCTATCCGTACAAAAATGGTGTAAAAAGGGTTTAAGTCGCGGACGGTTTAATTATATACAGCCCAGTGATTTCTTCACTACGATAGGTGCAGAAGCCACGCGATTGCGGTTCACAGCAGTTCAACCTCACGCGATCACAACCCAATGCACGCGATCGCGAAGACCAATTGACCTCACCCCCCACTCACCTTACGCGATCGCAGAGAGTAAATGTCTGTTGCACTAAAACCAGAAAACCATCAATTCTCTAAGTCCAAAAATGCCCGTTAACCACCCGAAATCAATCCCGAGCCCCTCGGGGCCCCAACCAAAGTTACCAACATATCCCATAACATCATTCAAACTTAATTGCACTCTAAAACACCAAAACTAACATCAAAACACCAAATTTACATCGGAGTCAAGCCTAAGAACTTTGAAATTTCTAAAATCCACCAACGATGCCGAAACTATCCAAAACAACTCCAATTGACCTGAAATTTTGCAGATACATCCAAAATGACATTATGAACCTGTTCCAACTTCTGGAATTCCATTCCGACCCTGATAGCCTATTTTTCACTGCCGACCGGAAATCACCAAAAACGAACTTTCGCCAATTCAAGCCTAATTCTACACCGGACATCACAAAAATATTCCGAACACACTCCTAAGTACCAAATCACCTAACGAAGCTATCCGAGCCATAAAATCCGCATTCCGAGGTCATTTACCAATAAGTCAACCCTCAATTGACTTTTCCCATTTTAAGGCTATTTTTTAAAGACTAACTTACTGAATTGTCATTTAACCATTCCGATTTCAAGCCTACCAACTCTAACACATCAATAACAGTATAACCAACCTATGATAAGTCACGGACAATAATTATAATGTATGTTCTACGTAACGATGGACTGGGTCGTTACAATAATGTATCGAGCCATGGAGGGATTAGTAGAACTTGTTTCTAAGGGGAGTAACCTTGTCCCTATTAATGTCACTGCACCACCAGATCATGTAGTATATCAGTATCTTACCCTCTTACGTTAGGGATGTGGAGTCGAGGGGCACCAAGTAAGTCACTCCTTAGTACATCATTATGAACAACACAAATAAAAAAAACATTACTTGTTGTATATGTACATCCATATTGAAGAGTTCTCATAAACATGGTCTTAAGAAGATGTTGAATCACAAGACATTGCATGCACTTACTCTCTGAACAAGACACATTATTCGTGAATCCACTCTATCAAAAATTCTCTTATTTACATCATCTTGTGGAATTAAGTTCTATAATTATGTCCTTGAATTGAGTTATAACTCTAGTATTAGTACTTCCCACTTGCTTTCTTAAATTCTCAACAAGGGACTATACCCGATGAATTTCTTACAGAATCTTTTTATTTTTTTATTTTATTTTAATGGACAACATTTGCTCACTTGTGCCTATGCATGCACCGTCGTAAAGTTTACATGTGTGGTGTCAAGTTCCATGTAAAGAATCTCAGTGTTATGATCCTTCTCGAGTCACTCTTTTTCTCACTAGTGTATATGGCTTCTATGGTTTGAACAATCACTCTGCTCTTTTGTGAGTATCATCATGAAACCTTTTCACTGTCTAATAACATGAGAGCATATCTCATCTTCTATCATAGGTGTACATATCAATTGAAATGGTCATTTGTCCATATAAAATTTCCAAGAAATTTGAGGTTTTTACAAATCCATCACAGAAAGATATTTTGTCTGCCCATCTCAGTATGACTTTCATGTCCACTTACATCCCACAGTAAGTAGCTCACTTTGTTCCTAGTATTATGGTTTCCCGTGACGTATTCCCATATTGCGGTTTGGGAATTAATATAGCAAAATTATTTCCAACTCGTAATAAATGTATATTTTCTCTTTATACCCCCCCCCCCCCCAACATGGGTTAGTTGTNCCCAACACTTGTTCGATAACTATGAGAGAACGTGTTCGATAACTATGAGAGAACGTGTCCTTCTATGTGTCACTATAACACTTCCTTTCTCATAAGGACCCTTAATAGGATATCCGTCAAGACCAAATGCACCTTTGGGGGTTATCATAGCACAACGTCTACTTCTCATGATTCTCCTATCTTCCTGTAGCATCTGAGTACTTCTCAAGTTTGAATCGATGGAGAACTCATTATGAACATCTGCAAACCTTCCATGATTATGTTATACTATCTCATTGGGTTCCGTTGTCTTTACACACTCGACTTCGAGAATCTTGGACTAGGTCCATGTCATGTGCGAGGAGTTTTGCTATCCTTGGAATTCCACCTCCCTGGGTGGATAGGAGTTTTATTTTTCTTTCTCCCCGGAGCATCATGTTAACCATTAGAACCCTTATAACCAATGCATGATTTCATCCCAATATTAAGATGTCCTATCTGTTTGGTTTCACTAGTGAAAGGTTGAGATTAGATGCTTTCATATTTTTGCACATATCATGAGCATATCGATTTGGAAGACAAGTTGTCGTATCTTTAGTTATCTCATATAGGGTCAATTATCGGGAAGGGTTAAGTTGTTTGAATCTCATAAGCGTTTAAATTATTTTTCATCATCATGGGCTTGTGGAATAGATTCCTTGTGCCAGGTAATGTTAAGAGTGTAATTCAACTTCATGTATTTCTTTCAAAATCTCTATTGCATCCATGTTACAAGAATCTTACCATTTGGAGCTAGACTTACTTTCCTTACACTCAAGGAGGAAACTGGTTTAATATACTTTACCACTCCTCCTTAGAGATTACTATTGTCGGGCAAGGCATATATGGAAAGGAACAATTGTTTCTATCCCTTGCATAACTCGTCGCCTCCCAAGAATAACTGATGTTATCATCTTCATCATCCCGATCATTCCTCCCATGTATCTCATGTCTAGAAAAACCCAATTCTTTTTTATCTCAGGGTCACATACATGGTTCCCACATTATCAATTCATGCTAGTCACCTCTATGCCTCATCTGTCTAATAATTGATGTCGTCACAATGATTAACCCTATCAGTGAATTGATAATGAAGGTGAAATAAGTGTAGTTCACATTAGGTCGCGCTATGAGTATGATGTCTTCCTATCGTTGTTCCCCATATACGTTGTGTTTTCATGTGCTTGTCTAAGAAGGTGGTTGGAAATACTTTGTGTATAATTCTCGTGGAAATTATTGAATGAGAAGTTAATGGATAGTTGTCTTATGCGAGGTATCTATTTGTCATCCTTGTTAGTTAAGTTTGGGAGTTGAGATTGTTTCTGTGAATGTGTTATGGCGAAGTCTGTAAGTCTAAGAGGCCACCTTGAAGGGCGAAAGTGTCATGGAAAGAAAATATTTTATCTTGATTGTATAACAAATTGGTTTTGATTTGAAAGGTACCTTCTAGGTGTTATGATTAAAAAAAATGTGTGCAGTCCATGTCCAGGTATCATTATGATAATATGGTGCTTGTAATGCTGAGATTAGTGTTATTGATATATACACTGTGGTTCTTTGTCGAGTTGTGGATGTGTTATGATTGTTTTGGTGGTTCTCTAGCAGGTGGATAGGCCTAGTTACAAAGGAGACGCTGCCGAAATTTCTGAATAATTTGGGGGTTAGTCAAAATTTAGGGAATTGAGATAGGTGACAAAAGAGATATATTATGTTAAGTGTTTAGGGCAGACTCTACTTCTCATTCGAGGATGAATGATCCTAAGCGGGAGACAACATAAGGCCCCGGAAAATTTTGCTAAGTAATTTAAGATTTCGTGGTGTCAGGTAGGCTAATTATAATATTTTATGTGCTATCAATATGATAGACATCAATTGGATATGGTAATAATTTCATAATTCATATAATAAGTAATGTGGGTTCCAAGGAGATACCTAAGTCTAAGTCAAATTGGAAAATTACATAATAGGCAAAAATTCCAAATAAGTTCGCACAAGTCCAAACTTTGGACGAGCATATCTAAGCATATATATGGTGTTACGTGATAATAAACCAATCAAATGAAAGATCTTCGAGCCTAGTTATAACTCTTCAAACGGTTTGTTATTTAGACACTCCTACAAAAAGTTGTGATCAAATTACCAAAGGCTAGCGTAATGCAATTCTGCGGCCATTATGTGACCATTATACGATCGCAGAAGTGGTCATGTGACCCCAAAATGGTCGCAAACCTGTCCAATGTAGCCCAGCTCTGGGCACTGATTCCGCGATCCATTCTGCGACCCACATACCTATTATGTGGTCCATTATGCGACCGTAGACCCGATTTTAGAGGCTTATTTTTCCTATTTCATAACCCAACCCCATTTTGATAAATAGGCTTTTGGGCTTCATTTGGGGCTATTTTCTACTGAATCTAGAGAGAGCTGATAGAATTTTAGAGAGGGAATGAGGAACCTAACATCCTTATCATCCAATTTTACAAATTCTCAAGAATCGAGGAAGCTAATCTCTATCTCACTATCCTTCCGGGTAAGTCCTACTTCTAAGATTTCATATAAGAGATTATTAGTTCAAAAATATATTATGGGGTTAGAAATGAGCCATGCATATGGAATTAAGCTATAGTATGTAGGATTAATGAACTATTTTGGGTTGTTCTTGTTGAAATTGGTGGAGGGAAAAAGGAATTTACATTGTAGAACCTTGTAGTCTATTTCACATGTTAGGTGTATGATGAAATTCCTAAGAGAGTTACACCATGGGAAATCTTTCTAATTATTAATCAATTTTCGCTACCTTCCTATATATTATTATCGCTAGAGGTGTTGGTGCGTCATAGTAACTTAAGGAAACTTCAACTAGGTATGTTGGCCAAACTTTCTCTCTCGGAATTAAATTCCATAATGTTTTCCCTAATTTTAAGTATGACCGGCTGAAAATCCCTAATTTATATGTTTCGGGCTATCCCGTATAAACTCATAAACTTGATCATTTCGAACGAGCCTTATATTGAACGATGAATGTTTGAAGTATGCGTTGCTTAGTAAAATGGTATGGCTTTGAGTTGTGCCTTAAATGAAAATTGGTGTACTGATTAGGTAAGGAAAACTCAATATGCTTAATACTCCTAACCGATCGTGTGCATACTAAATGTCTTGATTGAGTGTGGCTAGTGGTTAATAAACTATAAAGATGTTTAAAAATGAATTAAATTAACTGGGGAAATAGAGTGTGGACAACATTTATAATTGTTCCTAGTGATGCCTATGAAATAAGGAAATATATGAATAAATTATGAAATGAGCCTCGACTCAACTATCTTAAAATGACTTCTAAAAGTAAAATATACTTAAAATCTCTATTGAGGTATGTATGGCTAACTCTCTTCTTCTTAGAATCGAACTCTTGGTTTCCGAATAATTGGTGCAATTTCCGACTTGATCATACTAGAATTGATTACCTTAATGTGTTGGGATGAAAGTGTAACGACCCGACCGGTGATTTTGCGTTATCGGACCCTATTCCGCTAAATGAAACTTCCCATAGTGGCTTATGTGACTTATGACTTGCGGGGACGGGTGGTTCGGGATTCGGAAGTGTTTAGAGTGATATAGGAACACTT